>SJYQ01003748.1:58129-75071 GCA_006410935.1 Redunca redunca
AGTTGTTTATCAGGAATTAATATTTTCCAGAAAGGGACAAAATGTACACAAGGAAAGCCTTTAAAAATAAAAATCAAATCTTTTTCTTCACGTTTTGAATGTTTTCTATTTTAAAATGCCTGTGACAAGGAATAATATACATCATTGTATTTACATATTTATAAAGATTAATAACTTTAATTTCAGGTGGCTACAAATTGCTCTGAGTCATGGAAAATAGGAATAACATCACAGAATTAATTCTCTTAAGACTTTCTCAGAAAAAGGAAATTGAAATTCTCTGTTTTTTACTGTTCTTACTTTGTTACATTGCAATTTTGATCGGAAACCTACTTGTCAAGATTTCTATCACCTCCAATCTACTTATGAAGCAGCCCATGTATTTCTTTCTGAGTCACCTCTCCCTCGCAGACCTTTGTTACACTTCCACTGTGACCCCCAAGTTGATTGCTGACTTGATGGCAGCAAAGAAGACCATTTTCTACCATGGTTGCATGACACAGCTCTTCAACATGCACTTCTTTGGGGGATCGAGGTTTTCATCATCACTGGGTTGGCCTATGATCACCATGTGGTCATCTGCAACCCTCTGTGCTACACTCTGATCATGACCAGACAGAAGTGTGTTGCCATGATCACTGCTTCCTGCGCTGGAGGGGTTCCTGCATTCCTTCGGTCAGTTTTTCCTGGCCATCTTTTTACCCTACTGTGGCCTCAATGAATTAGATCATTACTTCTGCAATGTGTGTCCTTTAATGAAGCTAGCCTGCACTGACACCACCAGAATCGGTCTGTTTGTTATAGCCAATTCAGGCCTCATGGGCCTGGTGACTTTTGTGGTCTTGTTGATATCCTATGCTGTGATCTTGTACGTTGTCAGGTCCTACTCTGTAGAGAATCACTGCAAAGTTCTCTCCACCTGCAGTTCCCACATCACGGTGGTGGTCCTCTTTTTTGCTTGTTTAGAGACTGAAATGCAGTACTTGGATTCAATCTCAAAAATGACAGAATGATCTCTGTTCATCTCCAAGGCAAACCATTCAATATCACGGTAATCCAAGCCTATACCCCAACCAGTAACGTTGAAGAAGCTGAAGATGAACGGTTCTGTGGAGACCTACAAGACCTTTTAGAATGAACACCCAAAAAAGTTGTCCTTTTCATTATAGGGGACTGGAATGCAAAAGTAGGAAGTCAGGAAACACCTGGAGTAACAGGCAAATTTGGCCTGAGAGTACAGAATGAAGCAGGGCAAAGGCTAATAGAGTTTTGCTAAGAGAATGCATTGATCATAGCAAACACCCTCTTCCAACAACACAAGAGAAGACTCTACACATGGACATCACCAGATGGTCAACACCGAAATCAGATTGATTATATTCTTTGCAGCCAAAGATGGAGATGGATTATATTCTTTGCAGCAAAAACAAGACCAGGAGCTGACTGTGGCTCAGATCATGAACTCCTTATTACCAAATTCAGACTTAAATTGAAGAAAGTGGGGAAAACCACTAGACCATTCAGGTATGACCTAAATCAAATACCTTATGATTATACAGTAGAAGTGGGAAAAAGATTTAAGGGCCTAGATCTGATAGATAGAGTGCCTGATGGACTATGGAATGAGGATCGTGACAATGTACGGGAGACATGGATGAAGACCATCCCCATGGAAAAGAAATGCACAAAAGCAAAATGGCTGTCTGGGGAGGCCTTACAGATAGCTGTGAAAAGAAGAGAAGTGAAAAGCAAAGGAGAAAAGGAAAGATATACGCATCTGAATGCAGAGTTCCAAACAATAGCAAGAATAGATAAGAAAGCCTTCTTCAGAGATCAATGCAAAGAAATAGAGGAAAACAACAGAATGGGAAAGACTAGATGTCTCTTCAAGAAAATTAGAGATACCAAGGGAACATTTCATGCAAAGATGGGCTCGATAAAGGACAGAAATGGTATGGACCTAACAGAAGCAGAAGATATTAAGAAGAGTTGGCAAGAATACACAGAAGAACTATATAAAAAAGATCTTCACGACCCAGATAATCACGATGGTGTGATCACTCATCTGGAGCCAGACATCCTGGAATGTGAAGTCAAGTGGGCCTTAGGAAGCATCACTACGAACAAAGCTAGAGGAGGTGATGGTATTCCAGTGAAGCTATTTCAAATTCTGAAAGATGATGCTGTGAAAGTGCTGCAATCAATACACCAGCAAATTTGGAAAACTCAGCAATGGCCACAGGACTGGAAAAGGTCAGTTTTCATTCTAATCCCAAAGAAAGGCAATGCCAAAGAATGCTCAAACTGCCACACAATTGCACTCATCTCACACGCTAGTAAAGTAATGCTCAAAATTCTCCAAGCTAGGCTTCAGCAATACATGAACCGTGAACTTCCAGATGTTCAAGCTGGTTTTAGAAAAGACAGAGGAACCAGAGTTCAAATTGCCAACATCTGCTGGATCTTGGAAAAAGCAAGAGAGTTCCAGAAAAACATATTTTTCTGCTTTATTGACTATGCCAAAGTCTTTGACTATGTAGATCACAATAAACTGTTGAAAATTCTGAAAGAGATGGGAATATCAGATCACCTGACATGCCTCTTGAGAAAAGCATATGCAGGTCAAGAAGCAACAGTTAGAACTGGACATGGAACAACAGGCTGGTTCCAAATAGGAAAAGGAGTATGTCAAGGCTATGTATTGTCACCCTGCTTATTTAACTTATATGCAGAGTACATCATGAGAAGCGCTAGGCTGGAACCAAGCTGGATTCCAGCACAAGCTAGAATCAAGATTTCCAGGAGAAATATCAATAACCTCAGATATGCAGATAGCACCACCCTTATGGCAGAAAGTGAAGAGGAACTAAAAAGCCTCTTGATGAAAGTGAAAGAGGAGAGTGAAAAAGTTGGCTTAAAGCTCAACACTCAGAAAATGAATATCATGGCATCTGGTCCCATCACTTCATGGAAACAGTGTCAGACTTTATTTTGGGGGGTTCCAAAATCACTGCAGATGGTGAATGCAGCCATGAAATTAAAAGATGCTTACTCCTTGGAAGGAAAGTTATGACCAACCTAGATAGCATGTTCAAAATCAGAGATATTACTTTACCAACAAAAATCCATCTAGTCAAGGCTATGATTTTTCCAGTGGCCATGTAAGGTGTGAGAGTTGGACTGTGAAGAAAACTGAGTACCGAAAAATTGATGCTTTTGAACTGTGGTGTTGAAGAAGACTCTTGAGAGTCCCTTGGACTGCAAGGAGATCCAACCAGTCCATTCTGAAGGAGATCAGTCCTGGGTGTTTATTAGAAGGACTCATGCTGAAGCTGAAATTCCAATATTTTGGCCACCTCATGCAAAGAGTTGAATCATTGGAAAAGACCTGATGCTGGGAGGGATTGAGGGCAGGAGGAGCATGGGATGACAGAGGATGAGATGGCTGGATGGCATCACTGACTGGATGGACATGAGTTTGAGTGAACTGCGGGAGTTTGTAATGGACAGGGAGGCCTGGTGTGCTCTGATTCATGGGGTCGCAAAGAGTCAGACACGACTGAGTGACTGAACTAAACCGATTCTTCATTTACATTTGACCATAGCTCTTTTTTATACTATCATTGCTCCCATGCTCAATCCTATAATCTACATGCTGAGAAACTTGGAGATGAAGAATGCCATAAAGAAACTTTGGTGCCACATCGCAGTAAGAAAGGAAATGAACTAAATGATACCTCTGATTTTCACTGCTGAACTTGTTGATTATATGAATTTTCTACACTGAATACTTTAAAATGTATAATACTTGCCTTATATGCTTTTTTGTTTCATTTTGTTTTAGCAATATATAGATTTAAGTATGAGCAAAAGATTACGGCTCCCTGGATTTATCCAGACTCTCTGCTGTGCTCCTTTCTATTTTTTTTGTTTTCTTATTTATATCTGCTCTTCTCCTCTGATCTTTTGGCTGTGTAATCAATTTAGATGCTTAGCAGTAGACTATCAAAGGCATCATGTAATACAAATCAAGACTGAGAACCCATAGAGCTCTTTCTTGTATGTGACTTTATTCAATAAAGCCAATTCCAGGTAGCAATGATTTAGAAGATAATTCCAACATTTTACTTGCATTATTTGAAGAATATTCTAAAAGACCAAATTTTGGACCTGCAACTATATTTCTTAAAAATATAGCTTTCTACTCTGATAATTTTGTAGCCAGCAGTGATCTGGAGCTTCTCATATGTCCAATACCAGTACTCTTACCTAAGCCCCACAACAATCTCTTTTCTTTTGTTCAAAGGAACTGTCTCTCCCAACTCTGTCCATGTAAATGTGAACTGCAACTCTGGCTAATTCTGGCACATGACAGTTTATATTTGTTATGGGCATGTGTTCTGGACCCAGAATTGCTTACTAACTATGAGGACTGGGACATATGCTCAAAAAATCATCAATCAAGTGATAATAATAGCTCAACACACAGTCTTGTGAGGATATGGGCAGGACTGAAACACTGCTTGGTCACACAGTAAGTGCTCATTACATATGAGTTATTTTATTGCCCAGTCTCCTGTTATGGATGAGAAATGTAACCATTCTGATAATAATTTTCCTTTGGATCAGTGAGGGTGTGAGAATGGGGCTCATATTAATCTCATGCTCCTATTACTAAGCTTCCCTTGTGGCTCAGACAGTAAAGAATCCACCTGTAATGTGGGGGATCTAGGTTCAATCCCTGGGTTGGGAAGATCCCTTGGAGGAGCTCATGACAATCTGTCTCAGTATTCTTGCCTGGAGAATCCCCATGGAATGAGGTACCTGGAAGGCTACAGTCCAGGGGGTCCAAAGAGCAGGACATGACTGAGTGACTAAGCACAGCACAGTGTGCAATGGGCACCTGTTACTGGTGAAATTATTTTTTTCTTAGAGTGGGAAAGTGGAGAATATCACTTAAAGTCAATGATCACATCTTTGGCACTGTTCAAGTTAATAGCAGTTTTTCCAGTAGGAATTGAAAGTCATCCTGGAGCAACTTTGCCCAATGTCAGAAATGACTAGGAGCAAGATCAAGCGACTAGATAACTGATTAGGAATGGATAGAATCTCAAAAGTCTTTTAAAAACTTCGTGGACATGATGTACTTGCATGAGGATTTGTTTTCAAGTTGTAGATAGAGCCAGGTTAGATAAAAATAAGTTATCAATGTTGAGGATTCTAAAAATGAGTTTATAGTATAAAAAATAAAAATAGCATAGTTCTATGACTCAGTTGAAAATGCCCACCAAATAGACCTAAAAATATTATATGCTAGAAATTCTTATAGAAAGATCCTAACATATTTGCTTGTTGTTGTTTTAAACCTAGTTCTTGACAGCTATCTGAAAACTCCTGGATAGGGCATGCACAGTATACACGTCAGAGAACATAACAGAGCAGGAAAGTGAAAGATCACTTTCTGGTGTGAAATAAGCAGGGTCTTTAATAAGAAGACCAGCCAATCCTCAAAGTTTCCCTCTGCTTCAGAAGCCCTATCCTCCAACCAACCAGACTTGTATTATTGAAAAATAAAAGTTCAAAAATTAACACAAATATTTCTGTTTTATTTTTAGTCTTAGAATAAAAGTTGTGAATGTGGATTATTAAAATACTTGGAGTCTGCAGCAACATGGATGGACCAATAAGCTATCATACTGTCAGACAGAGAAAAAACAAATATATGCAATCACTTGTATGTGGTTTCTAAAAAAAAAAAAAAAATACAGATGGACTTATTGACAAAACAGAAAAAGACTCACAGACACAGAAAACAAACTTATGGTTACCAAAAGGGGAGGGAAGGGATAAGTTGAGAGTTTGGGATTAACAGATACAGACTAGCAAATATAAAATAGATAAACAGCAATGATCTACTTTATAGCACAGGAAACTATACTCAATATCTTGTAATAACCTATAATGAAAAATAATCTGAGACGGAAAATATACATGCATATGAAGACACATATATAAGAACTGAATCACATGACTATATACCTGAAACCAACACAGCATTGTAAATAAACTATAGTTTAATAAGATAAGCAAGCAAACACTTCATTGTCAATATCAATCATTAACCAGGAAATTATGATTTAACTCCTTCACTTTTGCACTGCAGTCTCCTCCCTTCTCAGCTTCTCAAGGGCATCAGCCATATTTCTCTCTTCAGTTGGATCATTAATAGCACATATAAAATCAAGAAAGAATACTGAGATTCTTTTTAATTTAGTGAGTGACCTTACTAGTTCTTGCATTCAGGTTATTATCTACCTTTCATTATTTTTGGCTAAGACATTTTACAACTCAAAATAGAGAAGCTGACTCAAACAAAATAATATCAATGTCAACAAAGTCTGGCCGTAGAAATTCAAATTGTGTCAGGTGAAATGCAATCAATGATAGTGCTTTGGATACTTGACTAGTTTGGCATCAACTTATAAATTCATTTTAGCACCCCTTCAGTTCAGTTCAGTTCAGTCACTCAGTCGTGTCTGACTCTTTGTGGCCTTATGAATTGCAGCACGCAAGGCCTCCCTGTCCATCACCAACTCCCGGAGTTCACTCAGACTCACGTCCATCAAGTCAGTGATGCCATCCAGCCATCTCATCCTCTGTCATCCCCTTCTCCTCCTGCCCACAATCCCTCCTAGCATCAGAGTCTTTTCCAATGAGTCAACTATTCGCATGAGGTGGCCAAAGTACTTGAGTTTCAGCTTCAGCATCATTCCTCCCAAAGAAATCCCAGGGCTGATCTCCTTCAGAATGGACTGGTTGGGTCTCCTTGCAGTCCAAGGGACTTTCAAGAGTCTTCTCCAACACCACAGTTCAAAAGCATCAATTCTTCGGCGCTCAGCCTTCTTCACAGTCCAACTCTCACATCCATGCATGACCACAGGAAAAACCATAGCCTTGACTAGACGGACCCCTTACTGATGATAAATATGTGGTGAACTGTTGCCTGAACTGATGGTAACTGGTTTCTACGTTAAATATTAATAATAAATTAAACAGAATCTTTGCTGTGTCCACTCATCATTTGCATAAAAACTCAATAATATTCTCTTTTAAAATGTATCCTTTGACAAATGGTAAACTTTAAAGAAACTATAGAAATAGATCCATTCACAGATACCCACTGACTGTTTAAAAAAATTCAATGGTACATGAAAAGATCTTAGAAGCTTTCAGACAAACAATAAAGATTAAGTAAATTTTTAAAAAGATGAATTCAGTCATATGATTTCAACTTTTCGACAAATATAAATACTACATTTGCAGGTAAAAACTGGATGAGAAAATATAATTGTTTTATGGAATTACATAAAGTAAAATTCAAGAGGCAACTAAGGAATAAATATCTGTATAACATAAAAATGTCCAAGATTTACACTTGACCAAAACTTCTATAAAGTAAAAAGAAATGACACACAACTTCCTATTCATTTATATAAATATGATATTGTTAATTATACATTTGCTTGTTTTCTTGTTTATTTCATTGTCTGTCTCTTTCCTTAGTCTCCAGCCTCAATGAGGACAAAGGCTGTTTTGTTCACCACTCAATACATTCTCTAGGATGGCCGGGAGAAATATCGATAACCTCAGATATGCAGATGACACCACCCTTATGGCAGAAAGTGAAGAGGAACTAAAAAGCCTCTTGATGAAAGTGAAAGAGAAGAGTGAAAAAGTTGGCTTAAATCTCAACATTCAGAAAACTGAGATCATGGCATCTTGTTCCATCACTTCATGGAAAATAGATGGGGAAACAGTGGAAACAGTGTCAGACATTATTTTGGGGGGCTCCAAAATCACTGCAGATGGTGAATGCAGCCATAAAATTAAAAGATGCTTACTCCTTAGAAGAAAAGTTATGACCAACCTAGATAGTATATTGAAAAACAGAGACATTACTTTGCCAACAAAGTTCCATCTAGTCAAGATTATGGTTTTTCCAGTAGTCATGGATGGATGTGAGAGTTGGACTGTGAAGAAAGTTGAGCACTGAAGAATTGATGCGTTTGAACTGTGGTGTTGGAGAAGACTCTTGAGAGTCCCTTGGACTGCAAGGAGATCCAACCAGTCCATTCTAAAGGAGATCAATCCTGGGTGTTTATTGGAAGGACTGATGCTAAAGCTAAAACTCCAGTACTTTGGCCACCTGGTGCAAAGAGTTGACTCATTGGAAAAGACTCTGATGCTGGTAGGGATTGGGGGCAGGAGGAGAAGGGGACGACAGAGGATGTGATGCCTGGATGGCATCATGGACTCGATGGACATGAGTTTGAGTGAACTGTGGGAGTTGGTGATGAACAGGAGGCCTATCGTGCTGCAGTTCATGGGGTTGCAAAGAGTTGGACACAACTGAGCGACTGAACTGAATGACAGAGACATTACTTTGGCTTCCCTTGGAGAAGGAAATAGCAACCCACTCCAGTGTTTTAGCCTGGAGAATCTCAGGGACAGGGGAACCTTGTGGGCTACCATCTATGTGATCACACAGAGTCGGACACGACTGAAGCTATGACTTAGCAGCAGCAGCAGGGCTTCCCTGGTGGCTCTATGGTAAAAAATGCACCTGCCAATGCAGGAAATGTGAGTTGATCCTGGGAT
Organism: Redunca redunca; assembly: GCA_006410935.1. NCBI lineage: Eukaryota > Metazoa > Chordata > Mammalia > Artiodactyla > Bovidae > Redunca > Redunca redunca. Next base: position 66,788 of record SJYQ01003748.1, read on the forward strand.
TGATCCCTGAGAAGGAAACTGAAACCCACTCCAATATTCCTGCTGGCAAATTCCATGGACAGAGGAGTCTGGCAGGCTACATTCTGTGGATTTGCAGAAGAGTGGGACATAACTTAGCAACTAAAGAACAACAAATGCTTTCTGCATAGTAAGTTTTGTCCAAGTCAGACCTTTTAGAATTAGGAGATAGTAAATATTTTTATGTGAATAAATTTATGAGACCGTTTAATTTTTGTTATTGTTCTTTTTAAAATATATTTTCTGCAATATGCATATGGAAAATTCAATCAGAAAAAAAAAAAAGTATATCTTTTTACCAAGGAGTTTGCCTTACAAAGATAAATTGAGAAATTGTGCATCTGCAAGAGAGCCCATGGGGGCATGTGAGCTTCCCCCCACCCCCCACGCAAATAAAAAAGAAAAAAGCATAAGGGTAAAGCATAGGAGTCTTTTCCAGGCATCAGCCAGAAACTATAATGCCCTAACAAGCTTTTGGTTTTTTTTCTCCCAAGGAAAAATTAAGTCTTAAATTCTGGGTCTACCCTCTGAACTTTTAATTCTAGCTGTAGGGTTCTCAGTACTTCCCATGGTAGCTCACTTCAGTCTCCTTCAGCTAACTGATTCTGTCCTGTCCTGACAAATAACCATTATATGCTCCATGTCCATAGTCATTATACGCTCCATTTCCTCATAGTCTCTATTTCCCATGTCTGATCTCAGTGCTTTGGATGTTGATGTAATAGGGAAATATAATTATGAACTTTGACATATTTATTTATTAGGTAGAATTTGATAAATTGAAGCTATGATTTACATCTTTGGCAAAGTATACTGATGGGAAATTTCTATATCTTCAGAGATATTGAGACATTTTCTATATTACACATTTTGTCAGAATTCTCCTTCAATGCCAATCTAACATCAAACAGAATATATCATGTATATATATACATATATAGGTATATATGTCACTTTTCTATAGAGACAAAGGTAAAATATCAGAGAGACGCATTTCCATAGAAATGGAAAAACTGCATGCTAAAAAAAAAATCTCAAAATTAGTTCAATTTACCAAACATATCTGTAACAGTGGAACTCATGAGTTCTCTTGTAAGATTTTATGCAATTAGAGATAAATTACTGCATGGAAATCATGATTTTTAAAATTCTGACTTTATCTTAATGTGAAGCCTCATCTTATAGGAAATCTGTTTGATGAGTTAAGCAGCTGGTTAGTTAAATCCAGTTCCTAATTATAATAGTGATTTTCCTTAAAATGAATAGTTGAATCATTCTGATTGTATTTATGATCTAAGCCTTCTGACTAACCTTTGAAAAATTCCAGAAACTTTAAAATGCTATTTTTACTATTTGGGAAAACCTGGCTTCAACTATCATGAATTGTGATTTGTGCATGAGCTCTTAAAGTTATCAGTGCCATGTCTCTGAGCAGCTATCAAAATATTACTAGATTCACTTGTCTTTTTGTATTTCAAAAATTTAATCATATTATTAGCCCTTTGGATTCCATTATGGAAAAAAGTTTAATATGAAGAAGAAAGCACTGGTCCAGCAGATAAGTGGACAGTATTGCAGTGAAGGAACTGAAAAACTGAAATCAAAACACCAGTATGCTTCTAAGATTATGCAGAAGCAAAAATGTATGATGAAATTTTCAAACAAGCTATTTGAATGGATAGTATTTACGTGGTAGGTTTCTTTGTCCTAAGTTCAGTTGAGATGAAGAAAAATTATCAAAGGGTAACATAAATATCTGTCTAATTTGGATAAGGTTAATTAATTCAAAAGAAAGAAAACAAAAGTACTAACTGGCTGAAACAAGCAGTACATTTATCTTCAGAAATGTGGAAAGTCAGCTCAACCCAGAACAAAGAGAAAGATTTGGCTTAATGATAGGATGTTTCCCCAAAGTGAGCAACCCCAGCCTTCAGGTAAGAAAGAGCAGACTGTTTATGGCAGGGAAACTCTGCTATGCCTTATCCATATTTATCCCATGTTACAATATTACATATTTTAAATAAGCTATTCAAAATATATAGTAAGAATAATACAATATACCCATTGATATGACAAATATAGTGTCAATGACAATGAATATTTGCTAAATGTTTTATCTTAATATATACCAGTTTCTGTCCTAAAGCTGTTATATAAGTAAACTCATCATATCTTTACAGCAGATCTTAGAGTTAATTACAGTATTATTCATTTTATAGATGAAGAAGCTGAGGTTATATATTTTATCTGTGATTATGCTCCAAGTGAATTTTGCAGCCAGTATCTCATTCTATGTAGGTCCAGAACTCATAACTTTAATTACTAGAATCTACTACCACTCGAATAGTGTGAGGACCTCCTAAATTTATAACACTATGGGGGTTCCAAGAGGAAGGAGGGGAAACTAACATTTTTTGAGCATCAAGTTCTGTGTATATAAGCTTATTTACATTCCACAGTAATCCTGTAAATTAGGCACCGCATGCTTATTTTAAGGAAGAAGGAAAAAGTATTTAAGGAGGTGAAGACTCAGCATCAGAGCTGTGTCTGAACACTACTCTATCTCTGAAGTTTCTGATATTAATATTAATTTTCCTATCTTGTTCATGGAAGGACAGTACAAGATACAATTCCTGAGATGGTGTACTTACATTTTCCCTGGGGCCTTGGACTGTAGCCTACCAGGCTTCTCTGTCCATGGAATTCACTAAGCAAAAATATTTATTGAAGTGTGTAGCCATTCCCTTCTCCAGGAGACCTTACCAACCCAGGGATTGAACCCTGGTCTCCTTCATGGCAAGCAGATTTTTTACCATCGGAGCTACAAGGGAAGCCCTTAGTAATTGTTGAGGATGGCTAATAATTATTAAATATATAGTACTTTCCAGATATTGCTTTAAGAAATTTCATATTTAGAAACTAATTATTCAAAAAAATCACTGTATAAATAGATATTATCTTTACCTTGATTTTACAGAGAAGTAAACTGAGGCACAGGAATTGTAATGAAATTACCACTGGATTTGTTACTTGTTACAGTCTCAGTGTATCAAGTAGAGAAGGGAAGGCAGGAGAGAGGTAAACAAATGTCTTCCCCAAATTAATGGAGAATCAGAAGTCACACATTATTGGAATCTGGGGAGATCTTCAGAGATCTAATCACTTCTATTTTATGAATGGGAGCCTGGGTTCCTAGGGAATAAACAATTAAGCAACAGTATGGGAGGAAAAAACTAAGTATTTTGCCTCCTTACATAGTGTATTTACCAGATGATTACCTGAAAACAGGTATAACTGCTTTTATTTTAGAGAACTGAAGAGATTCTTTTATATAGTCATACAGGTTTTGTGGGTGAATTCTCTAAGAAATTAAGGGAAGTGCTACATCTTGTTTATTGTATTGTGTTTGGGGGAACTGTTTTGGAATTAGAGGAGCCCATTTCTCAATATATTATTTCCAAACTAGGTAACGATAATTACATTCTGATAAGACATAACTCAAATAACTTCTGAATGTTAATTTATTATGAAAGGGGAGATAATCTTGCAAGAGAAATATAGACAAATAGGAAAAGCAGAGTTGTAGATATATTAACCTAGAGATGCTACAAATAAAGTTTAAGAAATATGAAAGTTTCATGGTGTATTTCACATGAAGGAATTATTTCCTCTTAAAAGTCAAAAGGGCTTCCCTGGTGGCTTAGATGTTAAAGTGTCTGCCTGCAATGTGGGAGAGCTGAGTTTGATCCCTGGGTTGAGAAGATCCCCTGGAGAAGGAAATGACAACCCACTCCAATATTCTTGCCTGGAGAATCCCATGGACGGAGGAGCTTGGTGGGCTACAGTCCATGGGGTCGCAAAGAGCCAGACACGACTAAGCAACTTAACTAGCTTTAATTTAAAAGTCAAAAAGGATTATGAGTACACTCATAAAAATGATTTGTTCTTCAGTTTTATCATGAATTACCTGACTAAAGGATGATTATTTCTTTTTTTTGTTTACATATATATATTAATATAAATTTATTTATTTTATTTGGAGGCTAATTACTTTACAATATTGTATTGATTTTGCCATACATCAACATGAATCTGCCACGGGTGTCACGTGTTCCCCATCCTGAGCCCTCCTTCCACTACCCTTCCCATAGCATCCCTCTGATTATTTCTTGTATTATTCCTTCAAAATTAGAGCACATTGTTCACTTTCCAGTTTTTTTTTATTTAATTTATATTTATTTAACATTGTCTCTGTGCCAAGCACTGCAAAACCCACCCACACACCCTACACCAATTTTGTGATTTCATTAGAAACCACTTAATCAAGCAAATTCTGTAGTTACTTCTATTTTACATCCTAAATTGGCACATTATATGTTGTCCTACTTAACACTATTAAGATTATCATTTTTTTATTCTTGACAAATATAATTCCTTGCTTCCTCACAAAATAATTTAAATTATATAAAAATTGGAACTTTGTCTAACATAATCACTGTATTCTTAGCTCTTAGAAGAATATTAGTACTAGATATTCAAGAGTCATATTAAATGAAAATGGTTTCAGTGGGTCTCAAAATAACTTGCCTTTAAAAGTGCTATTTAACGTACATATTAGGTTTCCATTTTCTCATCAATGATTAGTTTCATTGCTTTTGTCATTTCAGATAACTTTCCTGAACATGAGATCATGGAAGATAGAAATAATGTTATTGAATTTATTCTCTTGGGACTTTCTATGGACACGAAAGTCCAGATCCTCTGCTTTTTGTTTTCTTATTCTGTTACCTAGCTATTTGGTTGGGGAATTAGATCATCGTGATTTCTATTACATGAAGTCAGCCAATCACCCAGCCCATGTACTTCTTCTTTAACTACCTTGCACTCTCAGATCTCTTCTACACCTCCACTGTGACACCCAAACTCATGACTGACTTACTGATGGAGAAAAAGAACATTTCCTATAAAAACTGCATGACACAGCTTTTCACCACACACTTCTTTGGGGGGATTGAGGTCTTCATCCTCACAGGGATTGCCTATGACCGCTATGTGGCCGTCTGCAAACCTCTCCACTATTCCATCACCATGAACAGGCAGATGTCACTCAATTCTCATAGCATCATGTACAGGGGGACTTTTTCATTCTCTTGGTCTCTTTCTTCTTGAGATTGTGGCCCCAATGAAATACATCACTATTTCTGTGATGTATATCCTTTTTTGAAACTAGCCTGCACTGATACACACAAAATTGACTTTTTTGTCACTGCCAATTCTGACTTGATGGAACTGGTAATCTTTGTGGTTTTGATGGCCTCCTATATTTTTATTTTGTATAATGTGCACACATACTCTGCAGAAAGCTGCCATAATGCACTTTCCACCTGTAGTTCCCACATCACTGTCGTGATCCTCTTTTTCATACCTGTCATCGTTGTTTACATTACATCTGCCACAACATTACCAGAAGATAAAGTGTTTTGCTCTTCTACACAATTATTGTCCCCATGCTCAACCCACTTATCTACACACTTAGAAACATGGAGATGAAAAATTCCATAAGAAGAGTTTGGTGCAATAAAATATTCTGGGAAGGGAGGTTAATAACTTGAAGGTCATTCGTCTTTGATGCCAGTGACTGTCTTCTCATCACTCCCTCTATTGCTGATTCTCTCCTGCTAATGGGAAAATAAGTCAGAATGTGTTAAAGACAAGCCTTCAACAACAGCTTGCCTTCAGTAGTTCCTTCTTTATTTTCTTCTCAATGTGTTTTCCTTCATTTCACTTTTCACTAATAATCCCCTTTGTTTAAAAAAAAAAAAAAAANTTGGAGGCTAATTACTTTACAATATTGTATTGATTTTGCCATACATCAACATGAATCTGCCACGGGTGTCACGTGTTCCCCATCCTGAGCCCTCCTTCCACTACCCTTCCCATAGCATCCCTCTGATTATTTCTTGTATTATTCCTTCAAAATTAGAGCACATTGTTCACTTTCCAGTTTTTTTTTATTTAATTTATATTTATTTAACATTGTCTCTGTGCCAAGCACTGCAAAACCCACCCACACACCCTACACCAATTTTGTGATTTCATTAGAAACCACTTAATCAAGCAAATTCTGTAGTTACTTCTATTTTACATCCTAAATTGGCACATTATATGTTGTCCTACTTAACACTATTAAGATTATCATTTTTTTATTCTTGACAAATATAATTCCTTGCTTCCTCACAAAATAATTTAAATTATATAAAAATTGGAACTTTGTCTAACATAATCACTGTATTCTTAGCTCTTAGAAGAATATTAGTACTAGATATTCAAGAGTCATATTAAATGAAAATGGTTTCAGTGGGTCTCAAAATAACTTGCCTTTAAAAGTGCTATTTAACGTACATATTAGGTTTCCATTTTCTCATCAATGATTAGTTTCATTGCTTTTGTCATTTCAGCTAACTTTCTTGAACATGAGATCATGGAAGATAGAAATAATGTTATTGAATTTATTCTCTTGGGACTTTCTATGGACACGAAAGTCCAGATCCTCTGCTTTTTGTTTTCTTATTCTGTTACCTAGCTATTTGGTTGGGGAATTAGATCATCGTGATTTCTATTACATGAAGTCAGCCAATCACCCAGCCCATGTACTTCTTCTTTAACTACCTTGCACTCTCAGATCTCTTCTACACCTCCACTGTGACACCCAAACTCATGACTGACTTACTGATGGAGAAAAAGAACATTTCCTATAAAAACTGCATGACACAGCTTTTCACCACACACTTCTTTGGGGGGATTGAGGTCTTCATCCTCACAGGGATTGCCTATGACCGCTCTGTGGCTGTCTGCAAACCTCTCCACTATTCCATCACCATGAACAGGCAAAGATGTCACTCAATTCTCATAGCATCATGTGCAGGGGGACTTTTTCATTCTCTTGGTCTCTTTCTTCTTGAGATTGTTTTACTTTTCTGTGGCCCCAATGAAATACATCACTATTTCTGTGATGTATATCCTTTGTTGAAACTAGCCTGCTCTGATACACAAAAAATTGACTTTTTTGTCACTGCCAATTCTGGCTTGATGGAACTGGTAATCTTTGTGGTTTTGATGGCCTCCTATATTTTTATTTTGTATAATGTGCACACATACTCTGCAGAAAGCTGCCATAATGCACTTTCCACCTGTAGTTCCCACATCACTGTCGTGATCCTCTTTTTCATACCTGTCATCGTTGTTTACATTACATCTGCCACAACATTACCAGAAGATAAAGTGTTTTGCTCTTCTACACAATTATTGTCCCCATGCTCAACCCACTTATCTACACACTTAGAAACATGGAGATGAAAAATTCCATAAGAAGAGTTTGGTGCAATAAAATATTCTGGGAAGGGAGGTTAATGACTTGAAGGTCATTCGTCTTTGACGCCAGTGACTGTCTTCTCATCACTCCCTCTGTTGCTGATTCTCTCCTGCTAATGGGAAAATTAGTCAGAATGTGTTAAAGACAAGCCTTCAACAACAGCTTGCCTTCAGTAGTTCCTTCTTTATTTTCTTCTCAATGTGTTTTCCTTCATTTCACTTTTCACTAATAATCCCCTTTGTTTAAAAGAAAAGAAAAGAAAACTTTTTACAGAGTAAAAACACACTGAAAAATCTGGAGGGAGAGTGATCCTGCCTGTATTGAAGGCTAAACCTGGGGGAGACCTAGCTCTCAAAATACTTGGCCTGAAGGTATAAAACGTAATAATATGTTAAAAGGTAAAAGACAGTTAAAGAATTCTCCTGCTAATGCAGGAGACACAGGTTCAATGCCTGGGCCAGGAAGATCCTCTGGAGAAGGAAATGGCTACCCACTCCAGTGTTTTTGCCTGGGAAATCCCATGGAGAGAGGAATCTGGTGGGCAACAGCCCACGGGGATGCAAAACTGCTGGACACTCAGCAACTAAACAAAAACAAAAAGGCAGTTATAGGAAAATAGGGACAATTGCATACTGCAAACTCCTTTCAGAACTGTATACCTAGCCTTGTATCCTAAAACTCTAGATTTATTTTAATCCAATACCTAGAGATTTTTTTGTGTATTTGTGAACTGCTATTATTTTACTTAAGTGAAGAGAATATATAGATCTAAGTAGAACATAGTGTAAAGTCCAGTCTTATAGTCTACATGGCAAGTCTTATAGTCTGAAAACCAAGTCACTTTGTGATCTGTTTGTGAAGTAACATTGTAAGTATTGGGGAAAATATATGTGT
>SJYQ01003748.1:84395-97456 GCA_006410935.1 Redunca redunca
TTTTTTCTCTTCTGTTTTAAGTTTTTTCTTCTTTTCTTTAATATAACCCCTATGTGACACAAATGCTATCATTTCTCCATGAATTTCTCAAAATCTCACCAAAAATCTGCTTAATTTTGACATCTGTTGAGGCATATGACAAGGGAAATTAGCATATGTAATCAGTATGTTTATAGATAAAATTTAATTTAAATTATATATGCAAATTTTATCTCTTGTATTTGAAAATAATTTTTATTTACTATAGGTTGATTGAAATTTTACCAGGTGATTATCTCATTAGATAAAATCCTTTATCTCGAGTAAATGGTAGTAATGTTTTTAATGCAATCAGAATCTTAACCACACTGCTTAAGTTAATGAATTTTATCTTAAAATTCTGCTGTCTTTACAGAAATAGTAATTGCTCTCCTGATTTTTGAAACTAAAATCATCTAAATTTTTAGATGATCTAAAAATCGTTTAGATTTTTAAAACTGAATCATCACTGGCATTTATGTTGAATAGTGCTTTTGTTTTCTACCAAAAGTTATATCTCTTCTGTGGTTCTGGGAATGGAAATGTATACATAAGCCTTCTGTTCAATTTCTAAGAGTTATTTAAATAGATGACCTTGGAGATTATAACCACCAACCTCCTTTTCACTTTTGTAAGGATGAGACAGTTCCCCAAAGAAAAGCTGGTCAAGTCCTTCAAACATACCTATGTCACAGCTATTAATTCCTTATATTCTGAGGAATATGAGTACAAACTGAAGGCCCACTTAAGCTCAATAGTGAGACTATAGATCATGTCCTTTATGTTGAAACAAAATTTGAGGAAAAACTAAGAGATAATGTCTGAACAGAGGAAATATTAGAAAATACTGAAGAAGCCAAAGGCCAAGAAAATTAGAAACAGGATTTTTGTTTTATTTTTTGATGTAGATCATTTTTAAAGTCTTTATTGAATTTGTTACAATATTGCTTCTGTGCTTGTTTTATGCTTTGGGTTTTTAGTCATGAGACATGTGGGATCTTAACTCCCCAATCCAGGGATCGAACCCACACTTCCTGCACTGGAAGGCAAAGCCTACTGAACTGTCAGGGAAACTCCAGACCAAGTTTGGAAGTTTGGTTTACTATGGAATAAACTGTTTGGAAAGAGAATGAAAAACATTCTGTGTGTTGCTTCAAATTTAAACCACCCTCCCAAACTCACTAGATCTTTATTGTATAGTTTTAATTTTCAACTTGTTTAAAATATGTGCTTATTGCAGTAGAAACTTAACTGCATTGCCATTGGGTGAGGTGGTCAAAGTAATGTGTATTTAAAGAAAATTAATTTATAGCACAATATATGATATTTTTAAAAGTAATCTCTGTGTGTTTAAATGGAATACACATTCCAGAGCATCTGGTTCAAGTGAACTGTAGCTGTCCATGAGATCTCATCAGGTTTATAAACCTCTATTTCCATAGAATATACAAACTTCTATTTCCATAGAATTTTTGTAGTTTCTTAATGTTATGAAATGTCATTAACACTATCGACACTATTAACACTATCAACTATTTCTGTTAATTTTACTCTGACACTAATATTAATACTACCTTTCTTTTCATTAGTACTTACCCAATTGATCTTCTTCCTTTACTTTTAACCACTTGGCATCTTTATTGTTTAGGTTAATCTCTTTAAAATGTATGGTGGTTGTGGTTTAGTTGCTAACTTGTGTCCAACTCTTGCGACTCCATGGACTGTAACCTTTCAGTCTCCTCTGTCCATGGGATTTTCCAGACAAGAATACTGGACTGGGTTGCCATTTCCTTCTCCAGGGGATCTTCCTGACCCAGGAATTGAACCTGGGTCTCCTGCATTGCAGGTAGATTCTTTATGGGCTGAGCTAAGCAGGCAGCCCCTTTAAAATATATGACTATATTTAAAAGTCTAGTCTGATAATTATTATCTTTTAGCTGAATAATTTAAATCAAGCAGTCTGACGTATCTTCATGGATTAATTTCTATAGTTCTGTTTGGGCTTCCCTGGTGGCTCAGAGGATAAACCATCTGCCTGCAATGCAGGAGACCCAGGTTACATCCCTGGGTTGGGAAGATCCCCTGGAGAAGGAAATGGCAACCCACTCCAGTATTCTTGCCTGGAGAATCCTACGGACAGAGGAGACTGAGCGGGCTACAGTCCACGGGGTTGCAAAGAGTCGGACACGACTGAGTGACTTCACTTCATGTCTGTTTTATATTTTTAATATATTTTTATTTTTAATCTCTCCTCTTTTCTTGTCTTTTAAGCAGAAATTTGTTTGTTTTCCCCTTCTGAAATTTTGGAAATTTTCATTTCTGTCATTGCTATAGAAATTTGTCACATGTGAATCTAATTTATTATTTAAAAGAAAATTTTTTTTCTCAGTTTCTGTGGCAGTCCATACAGTTTAAGGGGCATAAACTTCACTGATATTGTCACTGGTTTAGGTCTTAGTGTTGGTACCAGATAGTGTAACAAAAATTTTATAAAATAGAGTAAAGAAGGGTTCCAATTACTGTGAATAGCAATTTATGATAGATCAATAAGTCCCAAGAAATATATTTCCTTTTTTCAATAAGAATCATAGGATTCTGAAGTGTTAGACCTCAAGTGAAAGCACTTCACTGCTAGAGATAAGGTGGTCCCAGGCCATCTTATACTGGTCTCCATGGGAACAAAGGTTCACACTATGTTTGTTTCCACAGTTCCTACATGCACAGCTAAAATAGACATTCTTGATGACAGAATCTTTTCACTGGATTTTTGATTCTTATTATGCCCAAATGTAAGCCCATGGAACATAATTTCTCTATCATCACTATGTAGCCAAAATAACACCGTATCTCTGATGGACATGCATATATTAAGGTCACCATAATAGCAACAACAAAAACAAAACATAAACAATAGGGGGCATTAATTGTTATTACAAGTACTTCTCAAATTACTTGTTTAGCTTGTGGATTGATGTACCTTGAACACTGACAATGGATGTTCATAAATTACTTAGATGATGACTTCAACTGTACCTCCTGCTTCAGATTCAGTAATTCGAACAAAAACTCATGTTAATGTCTAAGGATTAGGGTCTCTGAGGCAAAAGAGTATAGACCCTCCCACCTGAAAAACTAATATGTCAGCAAATTTGGAAAACTCAACAGTGACCACAGTACTGGAAAATGTCAGTTTTCATTCCAATCCCAAAGAAAGGCAATGCCAAGAATGTTCAAACTACAGAACAATTGCACTCATCTCACACACTAGCAAAGTAATGCTCAAAATTCTCCAAGTCAGGTTTTAACAGTACATGAACCGTGAGCTTCCAGATGTTCAAGCTGGATTTAGACAAGGCAGAGGAGCCAGAGATCAAATTGCCAACATCCACTGGATCATTGAAAAAGAAAAAAAAAATCTAGAAAAACATCTACTTTTGCTTTATTGATTACACCAAAGCCTTTGACTGTCTGGGTCAATACAAACTCGGGAAAATTCTGAAAGAGATGGGAATACCAGACCACCTGAATTGCCTCCTGAGAAATGTGTCCTCAGATAGGCATACGACACCACTCTTATGGCAGAAAGTAAAAAAGAACTAAAAAGCTTCTTGATGAAAGTGAAAGAGGAGAGTGAAAAAGTTGGATTAAAACTCAACATTCAAAAAACTATGATCATGGCATCCAGTCCCATCACTTCATGCCAAATAGATGGGAAAACAATAGAAACAGTGAGAGGCTTTATTTTTTTGAGCTCCAAAGTCACTGTAGATGGTGACTGCACCCATGAAATTGTAAGAAAAGCTATGACCAACCTAGACAGCATATTAAAAAACAGAGATATTAGTCAACAAAAGTCCATCTAGTCAAAGCTACACTTTTTCCAGTAGTCATGTATGGATGTGAGAGTTGAACCATAAAGAAAGCTGTGTGCTGAAGAATTGATATTTTTGAAATGTGGTGTTAGAGAAGACTCTTGAGAGTCCCTTGGATAGCAAGGAGATCANGCTTTATTTTTTTGAGCTCCAAAGTCACTGCAGATGGTGACTGCACCCATGAAATTGTAAGAAAAGCTATGACCAACCTAGACAGCATATTAAAAAACAGAGATATTACTTTGTCAACAAAAGTCCATCTAGTCAAAGCTACACTTTTTCCAGTAGTCATGTATGGATGTGAGAGTTGAACCATAAAGAAAGCTGTGTGCTGAAGAATTGATATTTTTGAAATGTGGTGTTAGAGAAGACTCTTGAGAGTCCCTTGGATAGCAAGGAGATCAAATCAGTCAATCCTAACGGAAACAATTCCTGAATATTCTTTGGAAGGACAGATATTGAAGCTGAAAATCCAATACTTTGGCTACCTGATGTGAAGATCTGACTCAATGGAAAAGACCCTTATGCTGCGAAAGATTGAAGGCAGCAGGAAAGGGAACAACAGAGGATGAGACGGTTGAATGGCATCACTGACTTGATGAGCATGATTTTGAACAATCTCTGGGAGTTGGTGATGGACAGGGAAGCTTGGCGTGCTGCAGTCCATGGGGTCACAGAGTCAGACACAACTGTGCAACTGAACTGAACTGAACTGAACTGAAAAACAGAGTGGTAAATTTTCCATCATGAAGAAGCTCAGTGATTGCCAGCAACACATCATCAAGTGAGAATGAATGATCTCTAAGAGGTTAGGTTTGAACATGTCTCATACACTTAAGAAATGTTCATGAAACCCTTGCCAAATTGTCTCTTTTCCCTCAGTCAACAACTGTGATCTTATGGTGAGTTGGCCAAGGACGAAACACACATTTGCATCTGTTTGCATTTAGTTCTACCAGAAAATCTGGCACTGATTCAACATGGAATGTTACAGCATTACAGCCTCAAACATGAATATTCCCAAAAAGATAACATTGAAGAAATTCTTCTCAGTAGTCAAAACCTCAGCCAATGCATGTGATTGTCTAGTTTGTAGAGACAACAAGATGTCTAGATGTGTAGGACTGTTCCTAAACATGGCATTTGTTAATGGTTTCACTGGGAAAATAACTATTTAGAAAGAAGAGCATAGAAGATGTGAAAATAAGATATATTTTTGCACAGCTTCTGTACTATATAGAAGCCCAAACTAGTCTGTTGAAAACCAACACATACAGGACAGATGCAGAGTTTTATGGCCAGCAGCTCAGCTGAGGTCCCAGCTCACAGCCAACCTCAAATTCCAGGAATGCAATTCAAGGTATTAAAAGATTTCAGCTTCCAGTTAATGAACTTTTTTTAAATTAATTTATTTTTTATTGAAGGATAATTACTTTGCAGAATTTTCCTGTTTTCTGCCAAACCTCAATGTGAATCAGCGATAGGTATACATATATCCCCTCTTCTAGCTCTCTCCCAACTTTCGAATTATCTAAGCTGCAACCTCAGACATCATGGAACTTAGATAAGCCATCTTCAGTATATCTAAATTCCAGATACCAATCATAGAAACAAAGACTAATTTAGCATTGTATATTTTTCATACATTTAATTACATACTATGTTCTTCTTTTTTGAGTATTAGTTTTACAATCTCTTCTTATTGTGACAGATGATTCAAGAAAGATTGCAACCTGAACTAGAAGAGAAACTAACATTTTCCAGAAGGTTTAAGATTTGCATTTCCTTTTTGGGAGAGAGAGAGGGGGAGACTATCTTTGTAGAAGCGTCTTGTTTGGCAAAAACACAGAGATGTTATTGTTTTTTATAAGGAGATTCAAATTTAATGTAGAAGAGTGGTAATAAACTAAGTAGCCAAAGGAGTTTGATGTTACACTCATTTACCTATTAGCCTCAACTCAAGTGAAAAATGAAAGTGAAGTCATTCAGTCGTGTCCAACTCTGCTACACATGGACTGTAGCCTACCAAGCTCCTCTGTCCATGGGATTCTCGAGGCAAGAATACTGGAGTGGGTTGCCATTTCATTCTCCAGGGGATCTTCCCGACCCAGGGATCTAACCCAGGTCTCCCACATTGCAGGCAGACACTTTAACCTCTGCACCACCAGGGAAGCCCTTAAATACAAGAATACAGTCTCTCAGAAAACCTCCTATAGAGACACAGAACTTCAGATCCAAGCACTAACATCAAAGATTTCAAGGGAGGAAAGGAAGCCAGGTTGAAAGAAGAAGGGGGAGGAGGTGGAGGGGTGGGCGAAAGGGGTGGCCTTACAGATGTCTCCTGCCACCTACAGATGCCCAGGCATTATGGGACATTTCCCTGGGCCTCCAGAGAAGGGAGGACTGGAACTCAGCCCTACCAGATATCAGACCAGACCAGAACCAGAATTCGAGTTCTCTGCCAAGAGGAGGTGACCAGTCTCTAATCCTCAGCTCAGGCTGAGGGCCCTTCGACCAGATTCCTGCATCCAGGACTGGGGGACTAGAAAAACAGGGAAGGATAGGAAGGGTTAAGGAGAGGAAAAAGAGAGGGAAGGCAGGTGAGGTCAATAAAGTCTCTTGTTCCTTACCAGTCGGGGCACTCTGGCCAGTTGTCCACATCAGGAGGAGACCAGGGAACAAAGGGTCCCAGTTGCAGCCACTGGGCCTGGTCCATTGGCAGGCAAGCTGGCCCCTGAGTACCCCAAGTAGTCAGGATGTCAGTCTCAGTGAAGAAGAGTCCTGCCAGAGTCGCCATTTGTTGCAGGATTGGGGACCCCTTCCAGGGCCCGAAACTGGGCTCTTGTCTAACACTTGGAAATGAATTGTCTCTTGCTGACAAACAAGAGATTTTATTGGGAAAGGGCACCCAGGTGGAGAGCAGTATGGTAAGGGAACCCAGCTCAAAAATCTGCCTTTAAATGCTCTCCTCTGAGAAGCTGGAAGTAAAATCTCACAATATTTGTCCTGTATTAGATGACTTCCTATTAGTTTATGTCATTAAGAGCATCCTAGAATAAGATTGGCAGTCCAAAGGAGAGAATTAGAGAATTGGCTATATGCTACCAGAGAATTTATGTTTCAGTAATTAAGGATGCTTATTTAATATTGGTCTGATATTTTAAGAGGGTTTGCCTGTTAGCTCAGATGGTAAAGAATCTGCATGCAAAACGGGAGACCCATGTTAGATCTCTGGGTGGAGAGTATCCCCTGGAGAAGGGAATAGTTGCCCACTCCAGTATTCTGGCCTGGAGAATTTCATGGACAGAGAATTTCATGGCAGGTTACAGACTACAAGGTTGCAAAGAGTTGGACGTGACTAACTATCATTCACTTTAAGAACTGACATAATTATTTTACTCTAATCTAATAAATTTGAATAAAACTTATCAATACACCCACTTCCCACTATTCTCCACCTAAGATTTCCTAGAAAATTAAGCATTTCAAAAGAAAAAAAGAAAACTTTCATATATATATATATAGGAAGAAATAAAATATTTCATTGTACAATCAAAATACAATGTCAAATTAAGGAATTCTTGAGACAGGTATGAGAAGAGAAAAGAGGGAAAATAAACATGAAAAAAATTAAATTTCCAACCAGGAGAGACCTGAGAAAATGCTGAGGATTCTATACCCAGCTTTTGCAATCACTGTAAACTCCTTGTATATCATCTCTTATTATCCAGGGCTCATGATATTTCTAGCCCCAAAGTGACTTTCTGAAATTTTTTTTTCATGCAGGTTACTGCCCTTTCTTAAGAAATTGATGATACCACACTTTATTCACAGCATTCTTCATCTCCAAGCTTCTCAGTGTACAGAATGGAGGGTTGAACATGGGAGCAATGATGGTGTAGAAGAGAGCAAACACTTTGTCTTCCGGAAAAGTTTCAGTTGATCTAATGTAGATGAGGAGCACAGGCACAAATAGGACCACAAGGGTGACGTGAGGACTGCACGTGGAAATAGCTTTGGTGCAGCTCTCTGCAGGGTAATCCCTGATTGTGTGTAATATCAGAAAATAAGAAGCCATCAAAATCACAAAAGTCACCAAAGCAATCGGACCTGAATTAACAACTACCAGGAGACCGATCCTGTATATATCCATGCAAGCCAATCTCAGCAAAGGGTATGCATCACAGAAGTAGTGATCAGTCTTATTGGGGCCACAGAATGGTATAAAGATGGTGAGAAGAAATTGACTGGCAGAGTGTGTAAGTCCCCCTAGTACAACAAGCTATGATGATTGTGTTACACTTCAGTCTGCTCATGACGATGGTGTAGTGCAGGGGCTTGCAGATGGCCACATAGCGGTCATAGGTCATCCCTGTGAGCATAAAAATCTCGATGGCTCCAAGGAAGTGAAGGATAAAAAGCTATGTCATGCAGTTACTATAGGAATTCTGCCAGTAAATCAGTCATTTTTTTGGGTGTCACCGGCGATGTGTAGCAAAGGTCAGCGAGTGAGAGGTAATTAAGGAAGAAATACATAGGTTGGTCAATGAGAGGACTGCATATAATAGAAATCATTATAAACAAATTTCCCATCCAAATAGCAATGTATCAAAATAAAAATAAGACAAAGCAGAAGATTTCAATGTTCTTATTATGAGATAGTCCCAAGAGAATAAACACAGTGACATTATTTCTAATTTCCATGGTCCAGTGCAGTAAAAAGGCATAACAGTCCCCTGAAAGGACATAATTCATAAGTTGATATCGAAATATTCATGGAGAAAACCTATGATAACACTAATGTCTGCTATTTCTGTTATTTGCAAAAATGAAAATAGAGTTTTAGATGTAGATAAAAAGAACTTATGGTTACCAAGGGGAAAGGAGGGAGACATAAACTGGGAGACTAAAATTGACATAAACAACCTACTATAAATAAAATGGATACTAATAAGGACCTGCTCTATAACACAGGAAACTCTGCTCAGTAATCTATAATGACCCATTGGGAAAAGAATCTAAAAGAATGGCTGTGTCTATGTGTATAACTGATTAACTTTGCTGTACAGCAGAAAGTAAACACAGCATTGTAAATCAACCCTAGTCCAATAAAGATTAATCAAAGCACACTAATATCATGAAACTATATTTAATGAACATAATTCCAGCCTCACAAAATGAAAATTTGATAGCATTTTTTGTTTCTGATTAGTTTCATGGTTTTCACGAGTCCATCTTTAAGAACATTAGGTTCAAAATAAATGTTAATAAAGATAAATACATTTGATTAATCAGTCAAATTATTTAAAAATAATAGTTAGTTGCAAATATTTCCCAATTCTAAAAAAATATACAAGTTCTTGAAAACTGATGCTTNTTACATAATACATGTATATTAACAAAGAGGAAGATGAAAACTATGCAAGAAGCCAATGCAATTGGTTTGAAAATTTTTAATTGCTTAGTTATATTTTTATTACTGATTTGAGACTGTAAAGTTCTAACATTTATAACAGAAGTATGTTTATTTCTGGCACATCAATAAAAATCATATACTAAATCAACCGCAGAATAGAATAGTAGATAAAACTAAAAACAGAGAAGCAAAAGGAAGTTTTACCTTCACGACTTTGCCCTTAACTCACTGTATAACAATTTAAGAGCAAAATTTTTCTCAGTGGTTTGAATTGGAGTATGACTTTTTCCTCCTTATTTGTCCAATCTAAGACTTTTTTAGAACCCACATATAAAAATTTTACACTGTATAGTTCAGAGAAAAAGTTCATGGGAGATGTGTGGGAAAGGCTTTCTGAAGACAAACATTTGGGGTCTAGAATCCATTATTAATTACACTGCAGTGTGTGAAATCAGTACAAAACACTTTAGTCCTCTAAATTTAGGCTATCTCTCATTGAAAAAGACCTTGCTGGGAAAGGCTGAAGGCAAAAGGAGAAGAGTGTTGGTGGATGAGGATGGCATGGTTACACTGCACCACCAGCTCAGTTCAGTTCAGTTCAGTCGCTCAGTCGTGTCCGACTCTTTGCGACCCCATGAATCGTAGCACGCCAGGCCTCCCTGTTCATCACCGTCTCCCGGAGTTCAATGGACATGAATTTGAGCAAAGTCCAGAAGATAATGAAGAACAGGGGAGGCTGGCGTGCTGCAGTCCATGGGGTCGCAAAGAGTCAGATATGACTTAACAACTGAACAACATTTGTAAACTGGTGAAATATTTTATATTTTGTCACAAAACACTCAAATTAATAGTCATTGTTTTATTAGCCATTGAAGTATTAATTGATATTTTTATTATATGTATTCTTGTGTTACCAGTGAGGCTGTCAATAATAAAGTTAACTAAATATACCTTTCATATAGAAATTGAAGTTTTAAAGCCATACAATTATTTTAAACTGGAAGAAAATGTTGAGGTATACTAGACAATATGACCACAGTAGTTTTCAGTGTCCCAATTTGTACAGTTAAAGGATTAGCTATTTACTGTTGATTGAATGTTGTTAAGGAAATGGTGAACTATCAAGTATTTCTACAGATACTGGCAATAACATAATTAATCTAATGAATAAATTGAGGGGATAAAATTATAGTCATGGAAAAATTAACCTTTCTTTGAAGAAAAGTTTTCAAAACATTAAACTCATATATTACATTTATTCAAGTATAAATAGTTTGTAAGAAAGACAATAGCAAAATAATTAGAAAAAGTGAGGAGTGTAAAATAAAGAGGAGAACTAATCACATTGATTCAAACTCCATATATAATAGTAAATTCCATCAAGATTGTCAGGCCCTTTTAGGCTTTCAACACACACACATTTGCCATTAGGTGAAATAGTAGATCCTTATGCCAGGCCAATTTATTACCCAATTTTTCAATATTAGGGTTTGAATAAATGTTACCATTGTGTCAAATATTTATTTCTGAATTAGTGGAAGACAAACAACTGCCATCCTGCATAAGCTTAGACACTACCAATTTTACTCTCCAAAATTATTTTAAATATTTTGCTTTCCATAAAATTGTTATTAAGAACTTATAAAAAGAATGAAGTGTACTCTTTTGAGATTCTTTGGGAAAGATGTTTAAATTCTCTAAACTTCAGAATCCTTATATGTGCAATTACAATACTGATACATTCTTAAAGAGAATATTGAGAAGTACATAAAATTATAATGTGAAGCTTCCTATTATGGTACCTAGTGCATAACAACTAGACAGGATTCCTTTCCCTACCATTGACTTAGCTTTACCAATTTCAATCAGTCTAATTTATTTTAGGAAAATCATCATTTGATCTCTGTAGATTAGATGCTCAAAAGTCATAGACAACTTAAACATTTCAAAATTTTAATGTTACTTCCCCTACTCCAGTTCAGCCTGCAATATACAATTAAGGCTAAACATTACCAAAGCATGTACTCTTATCGCTATACCACAATTAAGTGTATAACCTTACAATAACAGTTAAGGAGAACAAAAGGCAAATAGTATGCCATTAGCCTAATACAAGCAAAAACATCAGGACAATTTTGAGTTGTCTTCAGGTTAGTTTCCAGCTCTTCTGGAAAATATCTGCTGGGTACATTCTCCACTTTTGGTAAGCACTGTGCTAACCTTTTTCAATCATATAAACCTGAAATGAAATGGGATACTACAAATCCGTGATGTAAACAAAGCTACATTAATTCTCTGCAAATATATTCAGGATTGTTTTTCTGGGAGAAGCTCTGCTGTTTTGCAAGGGAAACCAAGAGTTAGGTATCCCTGAATCCATCCTGAACTCACAGAGAAGTATGAATTTTTTCCACAGGGATGTGATCTGATCTTTTGATTACAGATATAATTTCTTTACACCTGCTCTGAATTGTGAGTAAGCCAGAGATATTTTGTATACCTGCTAAAGCAATGTGCACTCGGTATGGAGTGCATTCGGTAGGAGTCACCTGCTTTATGCTTTTGCCCAGAGGAAATGATATCTGCAAGAGCCAAATATAAACAGGACATTGTAAGAATTCATTCTTTGAAAATTAGGGGCATTTGTTTTCCCAAAAGTGTTTCTAAAGCAGCGTTGCTATAATCACTAACCAGTTGTCCAAGGTTATATTCCTCAGGCTTCCTGGGAATTTTCAGTCTGTAAATTTGCTTTTCACTTTGCTTTAGCAGGGCTCTGCGCACTGAGTCTCTAGAGGGCAGCATTCTTATTCAGACCTGAGGAAGGTCAGTAAATTCTGCCATCTTTAGCTAATGCTCTTGTTTGAAAAGCAGGAGGGAGACTTAGTATCCCTGAGGAAGCATGAGGTTTCTTTGGAGGAGGTCTCTACTTCTTGAGAGGGGAACAACAAAGAGAATCAAAGGGAAACATACAGAGTTTGAATAATTGTCATGGACAAAGCAATATGGATACAGAAGTCACATTCCTCTCAGTCCCAGGTTATTTACTTCCACACTTATTTCCATTCCTCAAATAGGAGATTAGGTTTTGCAAAGAAAAGGAAGAGAAAATAACCAAACCAAATTAACTTTCCTTTTGGGAAAAGGGAAAAGATACACACAACTGTGAATCATCAGTTGGGAGTCAATATTACAGGTTATTACAATATATTGGATAAAACTGCCTGTGCTATAGTGAATTCCTATTGCTTCTCAGTTTCACACGTAGCAGTTTGTATCCGTTAACCCCATACTCCTAATTTGTCCTTCCTCCCATTTCTCTCCCTTTTGATAATCATGGGTTTGTTTTCTACTTTTGTGAGTCTGCTTGTTTTTGTATATGATTCATTTGTATTGTTTTTTTCGATTTCACATGTAAGTGATATCATATTGTATTTCTCTTTGACTTATTTCACTAAGCATAATACTCTCTAGGACTACTGATGTTGTTGTAAAAGGCAATATTTCATTATTTCAAAATTATCATCAATCTGGAAAATTTTCAGTAATCAGCACTTCAATTTTTTTTCTCATTGTTATCCAAACCCTAGAGTTTAATAAACATTGGTTTTTCACTTTTATTTTACTTCACTGATAATGAATATTAATATCTTTTTGATAGTCTCTATCTTCTTGTCTTTCTAATTCTGTGTTCTAGTAATTTGTTAATAACTGCAGTTCTATTTACTGTTTCTTTCTTAAGATAAATTTCTTAAGAT
>SJYQ01003748.1:126009-216906 GCA_006410935.1 Redunca redunca
TCATGAGCCCATTAAAGTGGGAAGGTTTTAGTTTTCTTCTTTAAATAATAAAATAAAACTCGGAAATAAAATTTGATATTTTCAAAGCATTATCATCAGACATTTAGACTTTGACAAATGTCTTCTGATATATTTTTAAGAAGAGAATTTTTTAATATAAATGTATTTATTTTAATTGGAGGCTAATTAGTTTATAATATTGTATTGGTTTTGCCATACATCAACATGAATCTGCCACAGGTGTACACGTGTTCCCCATCCTGAACCCCCTCCCACATCCCTGTCCATACCATCCCTCTGGGTCATCCCAGTGCACCAGCCCCAAGCATCAAACCTGTATCATGCATCGAACCTGGACTGGTGATTCGTTTCACATATGATACTGTACATGTTTCAATGCCATTCTCCCAAATCATCCCACCATCTCCCTCTCCCACGGAGTCCAAAAGACTGTTCTATACATTTGTGTCTCTTTTGCTATCTTGCATACAGGGTTATCATTACCATCTTTCTAAATTCCATATATATACATTAGTATATTCTATTGTTTTTCTTTCTGGCTGACTTCACTCTGTATAATAGTGTCGGGAGCTGTGTTAGGCATTACTGACAAAATGGAGGCATGGTCCCCAGCTCCCTCTCCTCATTCCGTAGGCATGGACCCGGGATGAAGGAGTTAGGCCTTGTATTTCTGATTTGTCTTTTCCTTTCCTCGGCTGAGTTGACCGAAAAGGAAAATTAAGGTGCTTATTGTTCTTGAGAGGAGCATGAGAAGGCACAAAGCCTTCTGCAGCTGTGCTCAGAAAATGATTCATAAAGTTAATCATTGACAATTGTTCAAGAGAGATTGCTATCTGAAGCTTATTTGTGAGGAAAATGTTTATGGCAAAGGAGTTTACTGAATTTAGAGCTTAGAAATAATTAAAATAGAAGTTAAAGATTTAAGGAGTGTTGTAAAGTTAGCATATTTACTATAGCTTATAGAAGTTAGGAATTTTTAGAGACACTATAGCTAGAAGCCCTTTTAAGAGACAGTGAGCTCAGGATGTTAGGGGCAAACAGGATTTAGGAAGATAAGTAGTAAACTGAGGAATGTAGCATGAGTTACAATGTAATCACAAGTTAACTATAGGACACATTAGAGGAGGTAGATAAAAGATGGGCAACCTGATTCTGAGAGAATTCCTGCAGCAGGAATTTGAAGAGCAACAGTGATTTATGGAGATAATAAATCTGGGAGAGGGGAACTGAAAATGTCAAACCTCTGGCCTGATGCTTTTGTAAAAGTATAAACGAGAGTCTTAAACTTGAAATAAAGAGGCAGTCCAAAAGGAAACTGAGAGGCTGCCTCATCGCCAACACCGTCCATCTCTTCAGGTTGAATCCCTGGCTGCTGGAGCTGGCCTCCAGCATAAGAGGCTCCAGTTTCATCCACCTCATTACAACTTCTCTCAGAAGAGAGCTTTTCAGATGCCAAAAATTTTTTTTTTTAGAAACTTGTCAAAATGGTAATTTTTTCAATTTTCTCTCCTATGAAAACCCTATTTAATTGTATGTCCCTCATGATTTTTCTGCTTTTTTATTCTTCTGTGCAAATTACTTTTATGATGGTTGTGTTATATTTGCATAGTTAAAAGTGTTTATATATTTCAGTTATCCTAGTCATATAATCCTTTTTTCTCATATATAATATAATTATATATATCATATAAATGTAATATCTTACATATAATCTTTTCCCTTATAATGTTTGCCATGTTTTCTAAGAGTGTTTTGTTTTGTTTTGTTTGCATCCTACTATAGATGAAACTAAATACAATTCATCGAAAAAGCCTCATGTTTCTCTACAAAATATTTCTCAATTTTCTCCTCTTCACGGTAGTCACAAAGATGATTTGCAATTGCCATTCTCCTCCAAGATTAGTGTCACAGTGATTTCTTTTTAATTATTTTTTTAAATTGGAGGATAATTGCTTTACAACATTGTGTTGGCCTCTGGCACACATCAACATGGATCAGCCACAGGTATATGCCTGTCTGTTTCTTCCTGAACCTGCCTCCCCCTTCCCATCCATCCCACCCCTCTAGATTGTCACAGAGCATTGGGTTGAGCTCTATGTGCTAATTCCCACTTGAACTGAACTGAATGCCAGACAACATTTATTTCAGTTCCTCAAAGAAAGTGTATATGTTTTCTTCTAATACCTTAAAGGGCACAGGTCCTGGAGACAAGACATGAATTCTAAACCATAATGAGTATCACCCTATTTACTTTAAATCTGAATGTGCCACTTTAGACCATACCTTCCTCGTGGCGATTTTCATCTCCATGTTTCTCAGGGTGTAGATGAGAGGGTTCAGCGTGGGGGCAATCACAGTGTAAAACACAGAGATGTCCTTGTCCTTATTCTTGCTCCCTGCAGGTAGAACGCAAGTATAAATATAGGGCATAAAGAAAAACACTACAACTGTTATGTGAAAACTACACACTGAGAGATTTTTTTCACCCTGCAGTAGAATGTGTTCTAAGGTTATATAGTATGACTATGTACAAGCTACTAGAACAAGAAATATGACAACAATCACCATTCCTGAATTTGCAATCACTAAGATACTCACAACATGAATATCTTTGCACACCAATTTCAAAAGAGGCTTCACATCCCATAGGTAGTGATCTATCTAATTAGGACCACAGAAAGGTAGCTTGAGTACCATGAGAAGTAAAGCAATAGAATGCCAAAAACTGACAACCCAGGCCAGGATGACCAACATGTCTGTCCATGATGACCATGTAGTGCAGGGTCTTAACGATGGCAATGTAGCAATCAAAAGCCATGGACACAAAGATGCATATTTCCACACCCACCAGCAAGTGGGCAGTGAAGAGCTGGGTCATACAGTTGTTATAGGAAATGTTTTTTCTTGCTGCAGCTAAGTCCCTGATTAGCTTGGGGACCACCGTGGAGGTGTAGCTGACATCCATGAGGGAGAGGTGACAGAGAAAGTAGTACATCAGTTGTTGCATTAGATGGCTGCAGGTGATGGTGAGTAAGATGATAAAATTCCCCATTAATACAGCCAAGTAACAGAACAGGAACAAAGAAAAGAACAGTAGCTCTATTTTCTTATTTCCCCACAACCCTATGAAAACAAATTCTGTGACATTGTTTGCATTTTCCATGAGGTTGAGTAGAGTTCAGGACACACAGCAGAAATGCAATTCATCTGAAACAATAGAAAATGTAATACATCTTTAATTGTGTATTTAAAGTTTTGGATTATTTTCTTGTACATTGAGCAAAGATGTAGGTCACAGAAAATATACTATAAGCAACCTATCATTTTATATTAAGCACAGCATATTTTGAACAATATTTAATAAAATAATAATTATGTCTGGAACATAACAACCCAACCAAGAGGTGGTAGTCTGATACTCATTTTATATTTGTAAAATAAAAGTAAGAGGTTTCAGTAATTTGCAGCAAATCATTAAGAGATTAACTTGCAGTCAAACTAAGATGAACCTGACTCTGATACCAGAGTTCATACTCTTGGGAACTATGCAACAACATTCACTTACCATGGAAATTTCAGCTTTTGTCCATCTCTGTAAAAAATATAAAGTCATTCTCCATCCAAGCCTTTAGCCATCTATGTAATGGCTATTTATATGTTTAAGAAAATCTCTCCACTTCTCCATGTGCATGTATTTCACATACAAAGTCCAAATTTCTGATGAATATTCTACACATTCAATGGAACTAAATATTATTTTTGAAATTTTTGAAAAATGCTTTTAATCATAGCAGACCATACCTGTTAGTTGAAAATATTTTCATTGACTCTCATTATAGTCATGTGTAATAAAGATTCAGAACATAGAGGTTCTGGAAACAGAGAAGTTAACCACAATGGAACCATCTGAATATAGGAAGAAAGGTAATCATTATGTAAAAATTCACTTTAACCTTAATTTCAATAAATATATGTTTCAGAGGTTTCTGTTGATACTCCTTAGAGCTAGTAGCTTTTGTTTATGTTTTTGGGGTTTTTTGTTTGTTTGTTTGTTTGTTCTTTACATTGGGTGAACTCAACACAAAGCATGACTAAACTAACTAAACATATTAACTAAATATAGTTAAACACTTTAGAACAGTGCCCCCTTTTGGATGTAGTAAAGAGCAGAGTGAATATGTTGAAAAATCAACTTTTACCCAAAACCAAATGTTCTTCACAATCATTGCATCAAATATTGTTAAGTGCAATGAGTTGTTGTTTAATGGCATCATTGAGGAACATGTTAGATAGACCCATCATCTAATGTTACAGGCTCACATGTCCTGTTTGATTTTTGTTGAGCATTAAACAGTTCATCCTCTCTGAGCCTTCTTCAACTGGTAAATGAAATTAATACTGCTGGATCTATTTGCCTTACAGCAAGAACAGAACGTGAAATTCATACAAAATATATCCAATAAAATGAGCTTATGATTCTAACTTTTCAACTACAAAGGACAGGACTCCAACAAATATTCACAGGAAAACCAATGGTTCTATAAGAAATTAGACACCAGCACCTACATCAGTTAATGGCTTTATCTTTAGATTCTGTTCTGCCACAGGAAGATTGAAGAACTTTTATTAGACTTACAGAAGTTTAAGGAAGAAACATAGGTGTTGGTTTAAGTTTGCTCTGTGTACAAATGGAGAGCTTAGCAAGTACTTCTTTGTTTATAAATTGAGAAACCTAGTCTATGTTTATGTGGAAGACTCTGATAACATGATATAAACAAATTTAAAGACACTTTAATTAAAATTATAATAGAAATTATAGAAAACCTAGAGACCAAAACTGTAGAAAATGCAACTCTTGGTTTCAGCCTCAGCAACCCTTAATATTTGAATCAGTGCTGCACTACTTAATACAGACTCAAGGAAAATACAGACTCATGG
Organism: Redunca redunca; assembly: GCA_006410935.1. Lineage (NCBI taxonomy): Eukaryota > Metazoa > Chordata > Mammalia > Artiodactyla > Bovidae > Redunca > Redunca redunca. The sequence continues at coordinate 130,969 of SJYQ01003748.1, forward strand.
AAAAAGATCCTTCAGTCCAGACCTTATTCTTCTGGTCTTCCTTTAAACCAGGGAAAAAAAAAAAAAAAGACTGTGCCTTGTCCGTTTCTTTGTCCCTCCCTGCTCTCTCTCTCTTTCTCTTCTTACATCCAGCCCACACACACACCATCATGACCCAAATACATATTTAGATACCAAGGGCGTTGGGAGTGAAAGAAGAATATTGAGTCCAACTTTTCACATACCTTTCAGTTAAGGTGTTTCTTCTAAAAATCCCTCCTTTATGCTTTAAATTCTTTAAAAGAAAGAAAGAAAGAAAGCTCAGTGAGGAATTGTTTGCAAAGACATACCAAACTACAGTTTGAGAGAGAAAAAAAAGCACTTAAATAAGCATATTTATATAAAAGATTTATAGTTAAGGTCATGAGAGTACATGGACTGTGTCAAAACCCAAGGGTAATTTGATAAAATTTTTAATCAAAATTTTAGATGTTTATCATATCAATAATAAAGTAAAAAATCATGAAATTAACATGTGTGGTTTTCATTATTTTCTGTATTTAGAGTAAAGTGTTGAGATGAAAAGAGATAGTTACAATGTCGTTTTCTCAGTCATGTTCGAATCTTGGAGAACCCATGGGCTGTAGCCCTCCAGGCTCTTTCCTTGGAATTCTCCAGGAAGGAATATTGAAGTGGGTTGCCATGCCCTTCTCCAAGAGATCTTTCCAATCCAGGGATCAAAACCAGTTTTCCTGTATTTTGGGCAAATTCTGTACCATCTGAGCTCCTGCTGCTGCTGCTGCTAAGTCGCTTCAGTCATGTCCAACTCTGTGTGACCCCATAGATGGCAGCCCACCAGGCCCTGCCGTCCCTGGGATTCTCCAGGCAAGAACACTGGAGTGGGTTGCCATTTCCTTCTCCAAGGCGTGAAAGTGAAATCGCTCAGTAGTGTCTGACTCTTTGAGATGCCATGGACTGCAGCCTACCAGGTTCCTCCGTCCATGGGATTTTCCAGGCAAGAGTACTGGAGTGGGGTGCCATTGCCTTCTCCGAGCTATATACTAGGTACCAGTAGTTCTGATAATTTACTTTTGGGATGAAACTACATCTGATACAGAAGCTGGTTAACCTTAAATTATCCATTCAGTCTCCAAGATCCATATGTCTTCGGCAACAGGCAAAATGAGAGAGTTGAATGTGTATGTTGTGGGAATCACCACCCCTGCATCTTTCAAGGTGTGACATTGGCAATAATCTCTGCAATCCCTGCAGAGATGTGATTCAGCTTTGATTTACTGTTTTCCTAGGTAGAACAGTAGCAGTGTCTTACACTTGGCTTTTCCTGATATAATGTCTCTTACTTCACCAGTCAGCGAAACAATTCTGTCAGTTGCTAAGAATATCTATTCCAATTATGCATTCTGGAGCTGAGGAAATAACCACGGCATGGGTTTCATGATCACTGGACCCACTGTAAATAGACCTGAGCTAAAATTCCATTGATTGCCAGACCTCCATATACTCTTATTCTGATTGAGGGACTATAGTATTGCTTTGGATCTCTTGGAATAAGTTTCAGGTCAAAGCCAGTGTTCTGAAAGATCTGATTATTTACTTTTCCACAGTGCATTCAGTTTAGTCACAAAGTCGTGTCCGACCCTTTGCGACCCCATGAATTGCACCATGCCAGGCCTCAATGTCCATCACCAACTCTGAGAGTTTACTCAAACTCATGTCCATCCTGTGACATCATGTTGATGCCATCTCCACAGTGCATAGTTAACATGATAAAAGGTCGGAGGTCCAAATCTGAGGGAAAGATACATTATGAAATTTTAGCTAGGTACCAAAGTCCTTCTTCAAGTGTACTGAATCCCCCATTTTGTTCATAGCATTCTGAGTCTGTAAACTGGCTCAAGTCTGGGAATTGATTTTGATGACATGAATTTCTCTTTTAATGATTTGAGCCAGATATTTGTTTGTGTAATCCAGAAATTTCTGCTGACACAGTTCAACTGAGAACTGAGTAAGCATCCTCTCTATTTTACTGTAGGAACACCATGAGCAGCTAGACAACACTCTAAGTCCTCTTCTGCTGATTATTCTGATTGTCATTTTAACTCTATCTTTTGCTTTGCTTTAGAGGTTCTTTTAGAGAATTCAAGATGTAGTCCACAGGTTGGTAGCAAACACCAGTTTATTAAGTATTTAAACTGGTACCATTCAAGGATCAAAGTGAAAGGAAAGAAGTGAATTTGAAATAGCACATAGTAAATGAATTCCAACAGTCAGGTGTAAAGGACCTTCATTTGGCTCTTAGCAGCTGTTAAGTCCAGTGGACAGCACACCTGAGTTCCCGAGAGACCACCATCCATACACCCATGCATGGAGGGGACCTCATCATGAGTCCGGGAGCCCACCATTTTATATTTTGTAAAGTTCTTTGTTCTCAAAGGCATTTGAAGAGTTTATGCATGAGAGAAGTGGAAAACAATCTTGTTCCCCCTTGACTGGCCAGATCAGAGGAAGAAAATGGTATCCCCAACCTTTACTGTTGTTGATCTTTATCTGCTCTTCAGGTTTTTCCCTTTTCTTAGCTGATGTTTTCATGATGTTCCCATTAAAACACATGTACTTCACTGTGTTTTAAGTATATAAGTTGTTTAAGTACATAAGTTGTTTAAGTACAAGTAATGTTTAAGTACACAAGTTGTTTGTGTACAAGCAATGAACACAGTACATCAGGTCACCATCTGGTGCATGCTTCATCAAAACAGCAGCCGAATAGGGCAGTAACATTAAATTATTAAAAATAGCACTACACTCTACTGCCCATTACAGTAACTAAGCCCACCTTGCCTTTGGGGATGACTGCCAATACTTGGCTACTATTCACCAGGAATAGTAACACATTCGAATTTGCAAACCGGGAACCAGAGGGCTGGCATATAGAAAAGAGCTTCTCAAGGATGCCAAACTCCCCCCCTTCAAATTTATCTCTCATGGTTGTGATGAAAGCTTTGTGCTCTGTACTTTCCCAGGGAGGTTGAGTAGATATTTCATAACAAGTTTACAGTCTATTCCTGTTAATCTCTTCCTCTATATTAAACCAAAGCAGTTTAGTATTTCTAAGCCAAAGACAGAGAAGTTCTATAGAGTCAGTAAAAACAAGACCGTGAGCTGACTGTGGCTCAGATCCTGAGCTCCATATTGTCAAATTCAGACTTAAATTTAAAAAAGTAGGGAAAACCACTAGACCATTCAGGTATGACCTAAATCAAATCCCTTATGATTATACAGTGGAAGTGAGAAATAGATTTAAGGGACTAGATCTGATAGAGTACCTGATGAATTATGGACTGAGGTGTGTGACATTGTATAGGAGACAAGGATCAAGACCATCCCCATGGAAAAGAAATGCAAAAAAGCAAAGTGGTTGTCTGGGGAGGCCTTACAAAGCTGTGAAAAGAAAAGTGAAAAGCAAAGGAGAAAAGGAAAGATATAAGCGTCTGAATGCAGAGTTCCAAAGAATAGCAAGAAGAGATAAGAAAGCCTCCTTCAGTGATCAATGCAAAGAAATAGAGGAAAACAACAGAATGGGAAAATTAGAGATACCAAGGGAACATTTCATGCAAAGACGGGCTCGATAAAGGACAGAAATGGTATGGACCTAAGAGAAGCAGAAGATCTTAAGAAGAGGTGGCAAGAATACAGAGAAGAACTGTACAAAAAAAAAATCTTGACGACCAAGATAATCGCGATGGTTTGATCACTCACCTAGAGCCAGACATCCTGGAAAGTGAAGTCAAATGGGCCTTAGAAAGCATCCCTATGAACAAAGCTAGTGGAGGTGATGGAATTCCTGAAAGATGATGCTGTGAAACTGCTGCACTCAATAGGCCAGCAAATTTAGAAAACTCAGCAGTGGCCACAGGACTGGAAAAGGTCAGTTTTCATTCTAATCCCAAAGAAAGGCAATGCCAAAGAATGATCAAGCTACTGCACAATTGCACTCATCTCACACGCTAGTAAAATAATGNTGGAAGAAGCACAAGCTAGAATCAAGATTGCCAGAAGAAATATCAGTAACCTCAGATATGCAGATAACACCACCCTTATGGCAGAAAGTGAAGAGGAACTAAAGAGCCTCTTGGCAAAAGTGAAAGAGGAGAGTGAAAAAGTTGGCTTAAAGCTCAACATTCAGAAAACGAAGATTATGGCATCCGGTCCCATCACTTCATGGGAAATAGATGGAGAAACAGTGGAAACAGTGTCAGACTTTATTTTGGGGGGCTCCAAAATCACTGTGGATGGTGATTCCGGCCATGAAATTAAAAGACACTTACTCCTCAGAAGGAAAGTTATGACCTAGATAGCATATTGAAAAGCAGAGACATTACTTTGCCAACAAAGGTCAGTCTAGTCAAGGCTATGCTTTTTCCAATGGTCATGTATGGATGTGAGAGTTGGACTGTGAAGAAAGCTGAGCACCAAAGAATTGATGCTTTTGGACTGTGGTGTTGGAGAAGACTCTTGAGAGTCTCTTGGACTGCAAGAAGATACAACCAGTCCATCCTAAAGGGGATCAGTCCTGGGTGTTCATTGGAAGGACTGATGTTGAAGCTGAAACTCCAATACTTTGGCCACCTGAGGCAAACAGCTGACTCATTGGAAAAGACCCTGATGTTGGGAATGATTGAAGGCAGGGGAGAAGGGATGACTGAGGATGAAATTGTTGGATGTCATCACTGACTCAATGGACATGGGTTTGGGTAGACCCCGGGAGTTGGTGATGGACAGGGAGGCCTGGCGTGCTGCAATTCATGGGATTGCAGAGTCAGACACGACTGAGCGACTGAACTGAACTGAAGCTGCTCACTATGGGTTATCATTTGATTCATATCTTAGACACCTCAAAAATCCTATTAAAGCATTTCATTCCTCCTCCGGTTGCTACATTAAATGCAGTATCTCTGCTTAGTGGATGCTTCCCTGGTGGCTAAGTCAGCAAAGAATCTACCTGCAATTCAGGAGACTGACTGCAGTGCAGAACACCTGTGTTCCATCCCTGAGAGGAGAAGATCCCCTGAAAAAGGAAGTGGCGACCCACTCCAGTATTCTTGCCTGGGAAATCCCATAGACAGAGAAGCCTAGTTGTCTACAGTTCATGGGGTCGCAAATAGTCAGACACAATTTAGCGACTAAACTACCACCACTGTTTAGTGAACCTATATCAGCAAATCAGGCTTGATCAAAGTTAATGACTTTTCTACCTTTATCCATTCCCTCATATATTTCCTGGATTTATTATAAAATTATTAGAGCCTTTCTTACTTGCCCCAGCTGTAATATTGAATGTAAATCCTAGTGTTCAATGCTACTTTTTGCTGTATATTTTATGTGAATTTTTCATAGTCTCTTATATTTACACTAATTTATTCAGTATCTGCTGGGAGAAATTGAAGGTGAGAGGAGAAGGGGACGACAGAGGATGAGATGGTTGGGTGGCATCATGTGTGTTTCAGCACAGTGCTTGTCTCAAAAAATGGAAGTAATAATGTAGTTATGTATCCTTTCTCTTATCATTGCCTGGCAGCATAGCTCAGCAGCTGAGAACATAGTCTGAGAGATCAGCTAAATACAGCTAAATAATCTTCAATATTTCTGTTTTGGAAATTTCCTCTTTCTGCTTGCTTTCCCACCTGTAAAATGAGGGTAAGTAGCAATGTCGACTTCATTGGATTATTACAGAGATTACTGCTAAATATGAGTGGATTTTTTGTTTTGTTTTATTAGAATGAGTTTATTAATCCACATACACTGATGAAACTAGAAAAAGTAATCCCCAACCTGGTAGAATGTTCCAAACATGAAAAAGTAGTCTCCTGCTAAGTTTTTCCTGACTTTTCTTGTACCCATTTCTTCTCCCCCTGCAGAATCTATGATGTGTACTGGCTATTTATTTTCCTTTTATCTCATAGGTGTTCTTTGCTGAAAGCATCAGCAATGTCCTTTTGACATTTGCATTAGTAGAATCAGTGCTGTGCTTCCTGTAAACTTTATCTATCACCTGAAACCACTTTTCTATTATACAAATTCCTAATAGCATTTTTCATCTGGGCATTTCTATACTGGGTATAGATTAAGGGATTTAACATGGGAGTTATCATGGTATAAAACATAGTAACTGCTTTATCAATTGGAAAAGTAGTTGCTGGTATCAGGTACACAAAAATTCAGGGCACAAGGAATATGATGACAGCTGTGATGTGGGAAACACACATGGAGTGGGCCTTGCACCTCGCTTCCAAACTGTGTGTCCTTAGGGAGCACACAATGATCCCATAGGAGCCCAACAAGAGGAGAAAGCTTAACAGACAGAGGAAACCACTGTTGGTAGCAATGAAGAGCCCTAGAGTGTGGGTATCAGAGGAGGAGAGTTCGAGCAAAGGGTTCAGATCACACATAAAGTGATCTATGACATTAGAGCCACAGAAGGGTAAGTGGAAGATGAAGAGGATCTTTATGGTTACGTGAAGAAAGCTTCCCACCCATACCACTCCAATTAGAAGCCAACACAACTGCCAGTTCATGATGGTGGTATAGTGCAATGGCTTGCAGATGGCCACATAGCGGTCATAGGCCATTGCAGTCAGGAGGATGACGTCAGCACCTGCAAATAAATGCTCCCCAAAGATCTGAGTCATGCATCCATTGAAAGGGATGGTTTTGGTTTCATGGAAGGAATCTACAATCAATTTCGGGTTATTGACAGAGGAGTAACAAGCATCAATAAAAGAGATGAGCCAGGGAAAAGTACATTGGGGACACCAGTAATGGGCTGACTGTGATGGTGACCAAGGTGAGCACATTCCCTACCATAGAGACAATAAGATGACCAGAAACACAGCCAATATGACTTTCTGTAGCTTTGGATTTTGTGTGAGTCCCAGTGGGACAAACTCTATCACGTTGTTCACATTTTCCATGTATATCATGGTTAATTACATTACCTGAAAAAAAATCATATTAGCTCAATCTTGAATTTATACTTTCCATGTAATAAACGCCAAATTCTATTGAATTCTGAGTTCTGAAGAGTATTTTTTTCTTTTGATAAAGGAAGAAAATATTTCTGATCTCTTGAAGTTAACTCAAATCCTCTCCTAGGATATGTTTATAGTTGGAGACATGAGGAACCCTATGCACACACAGCAGTAGACAATCTGTGCACATTTAATCACTTGAGATGACCCAGAGCCTAATGTGAACCAACAGGTCTTATGAATAGTAGTAGCAAAGCTTCCCAGGTGGTTCAGTGAGAAAGAATTTGCCAGACAATGCAAGAAAAATAGGAGAGGCAGCTTCGATCCCTGAGTTAGGAAGATTCCCTGGAAAAGTGAATGACAACCCCTCTATTTCTTGCCTGGAAAATCCCATGATCAGAGAGCCCGATGGTCTATAGTCCATGGGGTCATAAAGAGTCAGACACAACTGAGTGAGCATGTAGTAGTAGCTAAGCCCAAGAGATTGAAAATCGATGTAAAAGTTATGAATGGCTGATGGATTTTCTCGCTACTCTCAGGAAATGGGAAACCGTGTAAGGTAATTGAGAACTGTGAGTATAAGGATGAAGAGAGATTTGAGAAACAGAAAATCTGCATATAAATCCAGTAAAGATATTTGTGTGATTTGTATGATAAGAGGATGAAAGACAGAAAGGAATATAAGAATCGGACTATATATGAGCTGACAAATTGCAGCAAAGCATTGGTATGGGAAAGTAATGAAAAGATACGAGTGACTGTAATAAATTATCTTTCCTATAAATTTCCATAATCCAACAATTTATAGATATGCTTTTAACAATAGATTACTATATGCATGGCATAGTTGTGTGCATGCTAAGTCACCACAGTCATGTCTGACTCTTTGTGACACCATAGACTGTAACCCAACAAACTCCTCTCTTCATGGGACTTTCCAGGCAAGAATGTTGGAGTGGCTTGCCATTTCCTTCTCCAGGCAATCACCCTGACCCAGCGATCAAACCCACACTACTTCATACTATGCAGTGATAGAAAAAAAAAGTGGACATGCCAAGTAAACAGAGATCAATGTGAATTTAAGCTTAGAGCCTCAGCCTAAGATGTGTGGCTGTTAATACTGGTGAGCAGGCCCATCTGGGAAGTGACCACTGGGGATAGCTGGGAGGAAATGGGTTCTCAGCATTGCCAAGGAGAGTTTCAGGCTGGCAAAGCTTCCTGGGCCCTCCACATAACGACCTACCTTTGCTCTAACAACCCCATTTCTAGGAGTTTATCCTGAGGAAGCAGATAAAGGGACAAACAGCTGTGTGCAAAGATGCTGGCTGTAGAGCTATTTACAAGATCAGCAAATGTCCCATAATGAGGACTGGATTTAATGACTTACAGAATAGGAGGCAGCTATTAAGGTAATGAACACAGACAGATAGACCAGACAACAGGAAAAGGATGAGGCAGAAACACACACACACAAAGGTGCCCACATTATTCAGTAACACTTAAATCAGCTGTACCTTATGACCCACTGCCATTTCAAAAAATACACTTATGCATACAAACCATCTAGAAAAATCCACATCCAGCCATTAATTGCAGTTCATTATTTCTGGAGAGAATGATGTTGGGGAGGAGTCAGAAAAAAAAGGACGGTTCCTTTCCAACAAATACACTTCTGGACTGTTAGTATATGAAGTTGCAAATAATCAGAGGACACAACTGAAGTGACTTGGCAGCAGCAGCAAACATGTGATATTAGTAAACTGCTATAAAAAAAAAGGGGTGTTTGCAAATGATGCACAAATAAATACATACATTATGAATGGACCAGTCAGCTTTCAAACACAGACAGAGCTGCATGTGAGGAGTCACCCATGTAGAGAAGTGATCTGCGATAAGTCTATGTGAATGGTATCATTCCATCCATATAGCAGAAATAAGCATAGCACACAATAGCAATAATTATGTCATTAACTTAATTTGACAGATGAAAAAATTGAATCTAATCAAGATTAAGAAATTTGTAAGACCCAGTTCTCCAACCTACATTTATTTTACCATCATATACATTTTTTAATAATTAAGACTAATCATAACATTGGAAACAAAATTTAAATACACCTCACACACAAAAATACATCAACATGATTATTAATTGATACAAACCATGATTTGTTTAGTCCAAACATGAATATGTAGCACTCTTCTTTGGAGCAACTGCTATGTATAACATGGGTCTCTTTGGCTTCTTTAAAATTGGAGATGACTCTTCCTCAGTGTAATGTATGGTTAATTTTTTTTTTCTGTATTATTGTCAAAAAAGTCAATTCTTCCTAATCATCTGTGGAAAAATAGTCATAAAAATAGGTAAAGTTCCTCTATGTGTCTTCAGTGGTGTGCTGGATGCATTTATATTCACATAACAGCCTGTGAGGGGGATTAGTCTTCTCACTTGGTATTAGAAGAAATAAGAATATAAGGTTGCAAGAAATGTACCCCAGATCAAGAAGCTGCAGGTGGGAAAAGGCAAGATTCTAATCTGGGTTTCTAATTCCCAGACTAATATGTTCAGTCACTGGGATTGTCATTTTCAACATTTTGCAGAAGAATGAGGTGAATTCTTTCTTTTACAGTTAAAAATAAATTTTAAAATTTAATTCTTTAAAATTGCTATTGTTTTTGAAAAGTGTTAAAACATAATTACCATATACATAACCTCATATCAATGGACATGAGTCTGAGCAAGCTCCAGGAGAAGGTGAAGTACAGGGAAGCCTGGCATGCTGCAGTCCATGGGGTCACAAAGAGTCAGACACCAGTAAGAAGCTGAACAACAACAATATACATAAAGTAACAGTCTTTACTAAGCATCACTACTATTGAAGAACTTAACTTCTGGTCTTAGATGATATTAATGATATTTGAGAGTATTCAGAACTAATCCCATCTTCAAACTGACCTCCTCTTAGGATAAGGAACTTTCAATAAGAAAGATGTGACACATTCAGAAAGAAGCTATTCAGATAACTCAATATAAAATCAATAGGAGATAAATCATTCTATATGTTTACATATTTCCTTCTAGCCTGAAGAGTCAATGAAATTTCACAGAAAACCTGGATCTTGAACTTAGAATAAATTGATATAGAAAACAATGGAGAAATGATCATCCATGGATGGTCTACTCCAAAAGTCAGCAGACAGAAATGTGATGGAAACACCTTCAAATGGATCTTTCAACTCTTGACAAGTCTTTCTCTGAAAATGTAAATACAGATAAAGACATTTTCAATTGCATGTGTGGTATTTAACAAGGTTCTAATACAGGTTCAAGGACTTTGTCTTATAGCTGCTCTTTTCTCTCCCAGGAACTAATTATCTGCTTTGATGGAAAGGATTTTTCTTAGAAGCAGGTATTCTGAAGAGACATGCTTGAGAAACACTCATTCTTGAGTGAGGAGTTGTATTCCCTGCAGTTGCAGCTAAAATAGGTGAATCCCCTTTATACAAGCCTGGTTTTCTAAGAAGGACAAATGCCATGTGAATGACAAGGAGAACAGTATTCCAGCCTTGGGACCTGCGATGTAGTTAATTTGTGCATTCATGTCGAAGAGAGAACTTTCTTATTACCAGTATCAAAGTTCCTGGAAACCTAGTACTGATTTCTTGAGAGCTAGAGCAGTGAGGCCATTTGAAAGTATTTGAATACAAACTTGTTTTTCACAATCATTATATATATATAGAGAGAGAGAAACTCTAAAAAGTTTCCAGTAAGTTATGTCTGGAAAAGTTGTGACAGTCATTATGGAATACTAACTGACATTACCAAAGAAGGCAAAGTACTCCACGCCAGTACTCTTGCCTGGAAAATCCCATGGACTGAGGAGCCTGGTAGGCTGCAGTCCATGGGGTCAGGAAGATTTGGACACAACTGAAGTGACTTAGCAGCAAGTGACATTACACACATGGATAGACACATAAAACACAAGAAATTATTTCTGATTTCAAAGTAAATTATTTGACATCTCTGTCCCTTGGTACCATTTTGGTCCTTCTAGGAAGTACGTAGTGATAAACTATTGAGGTTTTACTTTGCTTTCTTGATAACTATTGAAGCTGATAATTTTTAATATTATATTATAGGCAATTTCTATAGCTTTATTTGGAAGTTTTTTGTTTTTTTTGTTTTTTTTCGAAGACCTCTGTGCAATTTGAAATAGGAGTTCTGGGTTTCTCATCATTAATTGTAGGTGATTTATNAAGTTTAGCTTTGACCTCTTGATCTATGACTCATTTAGAGCTAATTTTCATCTATAGTATTAGGTAGTGGTTGAGGTTCCTTTTTTTCATATATGGATATCCAATTGAGGTGGTATAATTTGTTGAAAAATATATTATTTCTGCTTCAATTACTATGATATCTTTGTAAAACTTTTCATCTAGTTAAGTATATTCCTGGAATTTCTATGATGTTTCAGTGATTTTTATGTTTATTCTTATATCAATACCTCACAACCTTCCTTTCACTCATTTAGTTGTTTTTATATTAAAATACAATTGATTAGCAATAATGTGTTAGTTGCATGTAGGCAGCAAAGTGATTCAGTTATACCCATACAAGCATCCTTTGTCTTTTAAATTATTTTTCCATTTAGATTATTACAGAATATTAACCAGAAATCCCTGTCCTCTACAGTAGGCTCTTGATTATCTATTTTAAATATAGCAGCATATACATATCGATCCCAAACTCACAGTCTATCCCTCCCGTCCCCAATTTTTCCCCGGGTTATCATCATTGTGTTTTCTAAGTCTCTGAGTGTTCCTGTTTTATAAATAAGCATATTTGTGTCTTTTATTTTAAGATTCTTGCATATAAGCCATATCATATGATATTTGTCTTTCTCTGTCTGACTTACTTCACTTAGTATAATAATCTCAGATCCAGCCTTGTTGCTGTAATTGGTATATTTCATTCTTTTTAATTGCTGGGTAATCCATTGTGTGTGTGTGTATATATATATATACACACATATATATACATACACTAATGTATACATACACTTATGTATACATACATATACATAAACAAAATAAACTATGTATATATACATAGTGTATGTATATATACATAGTGTATGTATATATACATAGTTTATTTTGTTTATCCATTCATCTGCTGACATTTAAGTTGCTTCCAAGTCTTGGCTATTGTAAACAGCACTTTGATGAACATCAGGGTACATGTAACCTTTTGAAGCATGGTTTTCTCCTAGTATATATCCAGAATCCATATGCTGGGTCACTTAGAAGGTATATTGAGTTTTTAAGGAAACCTCTATATTGTTCTCTTTAGCTATTGTATCATTTTACATTCACAGCAGCAATGTAGAAGAATTCCCATTTCCCCATACCCTCCCCAGCATTTGTCATTTGTAGACATTTTTAATTATGGTCATTCTGAGTTTGCATTTCTCTAATACTTAGTAATATTGAGCATCTTTAATATGACTCTTGTTCATTTGTATGTTGTCTTTGAAGTATCTAAAGCAGAACTATTTTCCTTCACTAAAACTGATTTGTGTGCTACCTATTGTTCCCATTACTTCTTTGGAATTTCTAGAAACCACCAGAAACACTTTTTCCTGATTCTAATTTTTCCTTTTCAAGAAAGGAAATTCATAATTCATATATATGTACATAAATAATTCTTTCTCAAGCATAAATAACTTCTGAATTAGCATATTCAATATATTAATATTTTGAAATTCACTAACATCAACTGTCTACACTCTATCTCCAACCCCACATCAGTTCAGTTCAGTCACTCAGTCATGTCCGACTCTTTGTGACCCCATGAATCGCAGCACACCAGGCCTCCCTGTCCATCACCATCACCCAGAGTTCACTTAGATTTACGTCCATCGAGTCCGTGATGCCATTCAGCCATCTCATCCTCGGTCGTCCCCTTCTCCTTCTGCCCCCAATCCCTCTCAGCATCAGAGTCTTTTCCAATGAGTCAACTCTTCCCATGAGGTGGCCAAAGTACTGGAGCTTCAGCTTTAGCACCACATAAATCTATTTAATTTGTAATATATATACTATATTTATAATAGTCCACCATTATTTTTTCAATGTCATGATTGGTATGATTCAAGAGAAACCTTGATACTGTCCCCAGATCAGCAGAAGTCATATTAGGAGCACAATGTGCATGTGGATTAAGTCACTTCCGTCATGTGAGGAGCACAGTGTAGGTTTTATTAAAAATGCTAAACTGAGAAGAAACTTAACAATTAAAACCTTCTTAATATTGAAAAAACTGACAGAATTTTAACTCCATCTGAGAAGGAAGGGTCTGGTTAAACATATGGTAAGAATTTAGATTTAACAATAAATAATTGAAAGGAAAAATGCTAGATTATGTACTGTCTCTTACTACATGAAGCTTCTGCAGTTATTTGAATCTAGTATTAATCAGGAAAAAAAAGCTAATTGAAGTGCATTGAATAGATATGATGAAAGAGAAGCTGTTAATAAGATGTTGAGGAAACAAAAAAGTTACTAAGTTGTGTATATAAGAATACAGGGCAAGGTTATATTGGAGCAAAACAGTAGACAGCAAGGTGAAGAAGGGCAGGGAACACATTAGATGAAAACCTCAGAGATATTAATGCCAGGCAAGTGAGAGATACAGACACAACACCTAAGCTACTGGGCTTTAAAGCCTGCTTATACCTACTGTCCTCTCCTCCTCTACATAAGATTGACTCAGCACTAACAAGTATATGTGTGCACACTGCTTTTCAATCTTAAGGGCAGTGGCTGTCACACCCTAAGATAGAATTATACTAACTTCACAGTGAGACAAGAATGGTCTCTATGGACCATTTCTAGGTCAGTTCAAACACTGAATAAATCTTGAAATTTCTATTCATATTTTGTCAGCTTCTTACTCCATAACATCCTCATGACATTTTTCACTTCTGCATTCCACAGGGTATAAATCAGAGGGTTGAATAAAGGTGTCCCAACTCTATAAAGCACAGCTATCATCTTATCCATGGAGAAGGTGGTTGCAGGGCAAGTGTATATAAATATGCAAGGACCAAAGAACAAGATGACCACAATGATGTGGGAGAGAAAGGTTGAGAGGGCTTTTTTCCTCCCTTCAGCACTATGGTTTCTCAGAGAATGCAAGATGATAGCACAGGATAAAGCATGACAATACTCACTGTACAGATGGCCCCGATGTTGGACACCAAGAGTAGGTTGGTCACATAGGTGTCTGTACAGGCAAGTTTCAACAAAGGCTGCAAGTCACAGAAGTAGTGATCAATTACATTGGGACCACAGAAAGGCAGACTTAAGGCTAGAAGAATCTGAGCTGATGAATGCACACAGGAACCCAACCAGGCCAAGGACATTAGCACACCAGACTCGATGACTCATGATGGTCGGGTAGTGTAGAGGCTTACAGATGGCCACATTGTGGTCAACAGCCATGAAGACAAGGATGAAGATCTCCAGGCAGCCAAAGAAATGGAATGTAAAGACTTGGATCATGCACTCACTGAAAGAGATAGTGGTCTTCTTCAGAAGGGCATCAGCAATCATTCTGGGAGCTATGGAAGTAGAGAAGCAGGCATCAGATAAGGATAAGTAGAAAAGGAAGAGTACATTGGACTCCCAAGTTCCCGCCTGGTCTTGACGGTAACAATAATCAACAGGTTATCCAGCAATGTCCCCAAGTAGAGAATCAAGAAAATGACATTAGGCAGAATCTTCTCTGCTTAAAGAGTTGTCTTATGGCAGAAGTCACAGGGAGAAGCATTGCTTAATTAAAGGAGGCTCTTTGTCCACTTCCCCCTGACTCAATTGCCCTAGATGTCCATCTTTAGAGGAAATTCTACACTCAGTTTATTTCTTTGCAGAACTTGCCATTCTTTGTCGAAAGTTTAACAGATTGTCCAAAGACTATTTATCACTCAGTACTCCAAGTAAAAGAGTATATAATCTATCCTCATTGAGCTCCTCACTCTGTCCCATGATTTCTGATTATCTGACCCATAGATGCCTTAGAAAACAGCCCTGCAAGTCAAAAAGTGGCCCCCAAAGTGCTCATTATTCATTCTTTATAATATATATATATATATATGTTTGCCATATATATCAATAAATTGATATTTATTTTCTGTTCAAATCTTATTAGACGTAGAACTGGTGCCTGGTGGAGGGGTAAGGGTAAATGAGACCAAATGTGGAAGAACACTGACAGGTACAAATATTGATGAAAAGGAAATATTTCTATCCAGTATTTCTCAGGAGTGCTCGTCCCACATAAATGACACATTATCTTTCACCTTAATTATAGTTTTCAGGCTCTTCATTGCCATGTTTCTTCCAAAAGTTTTCTGAGAAACAGGTATTCACCTTTTCAAATTAAACCTTTGAAACGAAGAAAGTGCCAATTAAAAACTTATGATGCTATTTTGGGAGAAGATAAGGAGTGATTATTTTATACTGTGATATACAATGTTCTGTGCAAAGTTGTCACATGGAGATGGAAAAGTTGCTGTTCTCCCAAAGCTATGTGAAGATCATTGTCTCCATGAACCTTATGTCTTATTTCTAGTACTCCTAGCTCCTAGGGAGGGTTTATCTTGTCACATTACCTTATATCAACATTATGTATGAACTTTCTTAAACTCTGCTATCTCTAGAATTTGTAATGAAAACAATAACACATGAAATACATTCCCTTATTATTTCATTACAATAATGAGTTTTAACATGTCAAGATTTATTGAGTTCATAACATCATTTTTCCTCATTTGTGTTATTTTATTTATTTTCTTATATTAACAGTAAGTCTTTTAAAAAAACTATTTCTTTCACAGAGTTCTGCGAAAAGTAAAAAGTGCATTCAAAATAAAAATAAAGATATGGAAATATATTAGAAAATTGTGATGGCTAATGTTGTAATTATGCCGCTAGAGTAAAACATGGAAAATATTTTTCACTTATCTGTTAGAAGACACTGAATAATATCAATTCTGGCCATTCTTTTTGATAGCAACCTTTTCACAGAGTAGTGAGTGGAAAAAAAAATGCTCTTCTCTGAATTCCAGGGAGAATATTCTAAGAAATAATGACATAAGGTTTTGGCATCATAGAGAGTGTTCTCCCTAAAGTTTTCTCCGCTATGTTAGTCAGAAACATCTCATATGTAATAAACAGCTTTCATTTGTCTATTTAGCTTATTAGGAAAACAAGTTAATTTTTCTCATCCCCTTTAATCACATATAAACATGTATTTGGAATTCTTAGCTTCTTCACACTGAACAACCTTACCAGGGAAAAAGAGGAATAAACAAATGAATGGTATAGAGAGCAGGTAAAATAAAGAAGTAAATAAAAATAGTTATTCATTCAAAAGAAAGTGGGTCATCCAGAAACAACTCTGCTACCAGTTAGTACCTAAATTATCCCTCCTTGAGTTAGAAACTTACCAGAATGGAAAAAGTGTGCTATAATATAGCCAATTAAATGAGATATTTAGATAGGATCATGGACTCAATGGATATGAATTTGTACAAACTCTGGGAGATAATGGACAAGGAAGCCTGGTGTGCTGCAGGCAATGGGTTGCAAATACTCTGACCTGACTGACTGAACAACAATACAGTCTTTCAAATGAAAAAAAAAAAAAAATTCTAAGCAAGAATTTAATATATAAAACAGTGTCTTTAAAAAAAAGAAGAGGATATAATTTATGTTTCTTTAAAAATTAACAACTTTGAACATCTTTATAAGTGCCTTTTGACCAACTGCATGTTTTCTTTGGAAAAAATTCCGTTAGGTCTTTTAATTTGAATCAGTTGTTTTTTCCTTTTTTAATTGTATGAGCTATGTATGTATTATGGATATTAACCCTTTATCAAACATATTATTAGCAAATATTTTCCCCCATTCAGGATATCTTTTCATCTTGTTTATAGCTTTCATTGTTGTGAAAATACTTTTAATTATGATACATTTAAAAATATTGCTGATTTATGTCATAGAGTGTTCTACGTATACTTCCGTTTAGTTTTATGGTTTCAGTCTTACATTCAGGTCTTTAATCCATTTTGAATATACCTTTAAAAGTATATATGTTAGAAAATGTTTTAATTTTATTCTTTTACATGTAGCTTTTTAATTCTTTTAGCATCATTTAATGAAGAGGNATCCATTTTGAATATACCTTTAAAAGTATATGTGTTAGAAAATGTTTTAATTTTATTCTTTTACATGTAGCTTTTTAATTCTTTTAGCATCATTTAATGAAGAGGATGCCTTCTCCAACTGCATATTTTTGCCACTTTAAGATCATAGATTAATGGACCATAGTGTGTAGGTTTATTTCTGGGCTCTCTGTTTTGTTACATTGACCTCTGTGTCTGCTTTTGTCCCTTGTTTTTATCACTGTAGCTTTGAAGTAGTCTGAAATCTTGAAATTTGAAACTTTCAGCTCTGTCCTTTCTCAGGATTGTTTTGGCAAATTAAACCACAGTGAAGTATTATTTCACACATGAGTTCAGTTGAGTTCAGTTAACTTCAGTTCAGTTGCTCAGTCATGTCCGACTCTTTGTGACCCCGTGAACCACAGCACACCAGGCCTCCCTGTCCATCACCAACTCCCCAAACTCATGTCCATTGAGTCAGTGATGACATCCAACAATTTCATCCTCAGTCATCCCCTTCTCCTCCTACCTTCAATCTTTCCCAACATCAGGGACTTTTCCAGTGAGTCAGCTCTTTGCATCAGGTGGCCAAAGAACTAGAGTTTCAGCTTCAACACTAGTCCTTCCAATGAACACCCAGGACTGATCCCCTTTGGGATGGACTGGTTGGATCTCCTTGCAGTCCAAGGAACTCAAGAGTCTTCTCCAACACTACAGTTCAAAAGCATCAATTCTTCGGTGCTCAGCTTTCTTTACAGTCCAACTCTCACATCCATACATGACCACTGGAAAAACCATAGCCTTTACTAGATGGACCTTTGTTGACAAAGTAATGTCTCTGCTTTTTAATCTGCTGTCTAGGTTGGTCATAACTTTCTTTCCAAGGAGTAAGCATCTTTTAATTTCATGACTGCAAACGCCATCTGCAGTTATTTTGAAGCCCCCCAAAATAAAGTCAGCCACTCTTTCCCCATCTATTTGCCAGGCAGTGGTGGGACTGAATGCCATGATTTTAGTTTTCTGAATGTTGAGCTTTACGCCAACTTTTTCACTCTCTTCTTTCACTTTCATCAAGAGGCTTTTAGTTCTTCTTCACTTTCTGCCATAAGGGTGGTGTCTTCTGCATATCTGAGGTTATTGATATTTCTCCCTGCAATCTTGATTCCAGCTTGTGCTTCATCCAGCCCAGCATTTCTCACGATGTACTCTGCATAGAAGTGAAATAAGCAGGGTGACAATATACAGCCTTGATGTACTCCTTTTCCTATTTGGAACCAGTCTGTTGTTCCATGTCCAGTTCTAACTGTTGCTTCCTAACCTGCATACAGGTTTCTCAAGAGGTAGGTCAGATGGTTTGGTATTCCCATCTCTTTCAGAATTTTTCACATATCTCAGAATGGCTATCATTAAAAAGAACACAGACAAAAAATGTAGACAAGGATGTGAAGAAGAGGGAACCCTTGCACACTGATGGGAACTTACATTGGTGCAGTCACTATGGAAAACACTATGGAGGTTTCTCAAAAAACTAAAAATGTAAATAACATATGACTCAGAAGGGTCTTCCCAAGTGGCACTAGCAGTAAAAATCCACCTGCCAATACAGGAGACATGGGGGTACAGATTCTGATCCCTGGGTCAGGAATATCGCCTGGAGGAGGAAATGGCAACCCACTCCAGTATTCTTGGCTGGAAAATTCCATGGACAGAGGAGACTGGCAGGTGCCTCCATGGGGATACAGAGAGTCAAACATGACTGAGTGACTAAGCACACACCCACATGGCTCAGAAATTGAACTCTGGTTACATGTCTGTAAAAGATGAAACACTAATAATTCAGATAGGTACATTCACTTCAATGTTCATAGCAGCTTTATATATATAATGGAACACTACTCAGCCATGAAAATAATGAAATCTTGCCATTTGCAACAAGATGGACTTGGAGGATACTACACTAACTGAAATAAGTCAGAGAAAGAAAAACACAGTATGATATCAACTATATGCAGAGACAAAAAATAATTACTGAATATAACAGAAAAAGAAGTAGACTAGAAGATGCTAATATAGTGGTTACCAGTGTGGGGAAGGAAAATGACAAGGGCAAGAAAGGGTCAAGGGATGAAGAGGCACCAACTACTATGCATTAAAAAAAAAAAAAGACGATAAGGATGTTTTATAATATATAGGGAGTATATAGTAAATATTCTAAAATAACTATAAATGTAATATAATATTTAAAAATTATATCACTGTTGTACACTGGAAACATATAATATTGTACATCAGTTCAGTTCAGTTCAGTTCAGTCGATCAGTCGTGTCCACCTCTTTGCATCCCCATGAATCGCAGCACTCCAAGCCTCCCTGTCCATCAACCAACTCCTGGAGTTCACTCAGACTCTCGTCCATCGAGTCTGTGATGCCATCCAGCCATCTCATCCTCTGTCGTCCCCTTCTCCTCCTGTCCCCAATGCCTCCCAGCATCAGAGTCTTTTCCAGTGAGTCAACTCTTCGCACGAGGTGGCCAAAGTATTGGAGTTTCAGCTTTAGCATCATTCCCTCCAAAGAAATCCCAGTGCTGATCTCCTTCAGAATGGCATTGAAACATGTATACTATCATGTAACGAATCGCCAGGCTATGTTCGATACAGGATACAGGATGCTTGGGGCTGGTGCACGGGGATGATCCAGAGAGATGATATGGGGTGGGAGGTGGCAGGGGGGTTCAGGATTGGGAACTCATGTACACCCGTGGCTGATTCATGTCAATGTATGGCAAAACCAATACAGTATTGTAAAGCAAAAATAAAGTAAAAATAAAAATTAAATTAAAAAAAAAGAATGGACTGGTTGGATCTCCTTGCAGTCCAAGGGACTCTCAAGAGTCTTCTCCAACACCACAGTTCAAAAGCATCAACTCTTCGGTGCTTAGCTTTCTTCACAGTCCAACTCTCACCTCCATACATGACCACTGGAAAAAACACAGCTTTGACTAGATGGACCTTTGTTGGCAAAGCCGTGTCTCTGATTTGCAATATGCTATCTAGGTTGGTCATAAGTTTTTTCCCAAGGAGTAAGCGTCTTTTAATTGCATGGCTTCAGTCACTATCTGCAGTGATTTTGGAGCCCCCCAAAATAGTCTGACACTGTTTCCACTGTTTCCCCATCTATTTTACATGAAGTGATGGGACCAGATGCCATGATCTTCATTTTCTGAATGTTGAGCTTTCAGCCAACTTTTTCACTCTCCACTTTCACTTTCATTAAGAGGATCTTTAGTTCTTCTTCACTTTCTGCCATAAGGGTAGCATTATCTGCATATCTGAGGTTATTGATATTTCTCCCAGCAATCTTGATTCCAGCTTGTGCTTCTTCCAGCCCAGCGTTTCTCATGATGTACTCTGCATAGAAGTGAAATAAGCAGGGTGACAATATACAGCCTTGATGTACTCCTTTTCCTATTTGGAACCAGTCTGTTGTTCCATGTTCAGTTCTAACTGTTGTCTCCTGACCTGCATATAGGTTTCTCAAGAGGCAGGTCAGGTGGTCTGGTATTCCCATCTCTTTCAGAATTTTCCAGTTTATTGTGATCCACATAGTCAAAGGCTTTGGCATAGTCAATAAACAGAAATAGATGTTTTTTCTGGAACTGTCTTGCTTTTTCCATTATTCAGCAGATGTTGGCAATTTGATCTCAGGTTCCTGTGCCTTTTCTAAAACCAGCTTGAACATCTGGAAGTTCATGGATCACGTATTGTTGAAGCCTGGCTAGGAGAATTTTGAGCATTACTTTACTAGCATGTGAGATGAGTGGAATTGTGTGGTGAAGTGAAGTTGCTCAGTCGTGTCCAACTCTTTGTGACCCCATGGACACCAGGGTCCTCTGTCCATGGGATTTTCCAGGCAAGAGTACTGGAGTGGGTTGCCGTTTCCTTCTCCAGGGATCTTCCCGACCCAGGGATCGAACCCAGGTCTCCCACATTGTAGACAGACGCTTTCCGTCTGAGCCACCACTTGATAATTGTGTGGTAGTTTGAGCATTATTTGGCATTGCCTTTCTTTGGGATTGAAATGAAAATTGACCTTTTCCCATCCTCTGGCCACTGCTGAGTTTTCCAAATTTGCTGGCATACTGAATGCAGCACTTTCACAGCATCATCTTTCAGGATTTGAAATAGCTCCATAGGAATTCCATCACCTCCACTAGCTTTGTTCATAGTGATGCTTTCGAAGGCCCACTTGACTTCACATTAAGTAAAACTCTCACTGTTTGCAGATGACATGATCCTCTACCTAGAAAACCCTAAAGACTCCACCAGAAAACTACTAGAGTTAGTCAATGAATACAGTAAAGTTCAGTTCAGTTCAGTCGCTCAGTCATGTCCAACTCTTTGCGACCCCATGAATTGCAGCACGCCAGGCCTCCCTGTCCATCACCACCTTCCGGAGTTCACTCAGATTCACGTCCATTGAGTCAGTGATGCCATCTAGCCACCTCATCCTTTGTCGTCCCCTTCTCCTGCCCCCAATCCCTCCCAGCATCAAAGTCTTTTACAGGATATAAAATCGACACACAGAAATCCCTTGCATTCCTATACAATAACAATGATAAAACATAAAGAGAACTTAAGCAAACAATTCCATTCACCATTGCAATGAAAAGAATAAAATACTTAGGAATGTATCTACCTAAAGAAACTAAAGACCTATATATAGAAAACTATAAAACACTGATGAAAGAAATCAAGGAAGATACTAATAGATGGAGAAATATACCATGTTCATGGATCAGAAGAATCAATATAGTGAAAATGAGTATACTACCCAAAGCAATCTAAGATTCAATGCAATCCCTATCAAGCTACCAGCAGTATTTTTCACAGAGCTAGAAAAAATAATTTCACAATTTGTATGGAAATACAAAAAACCTCAAATAGCCAAAGCAATCTTGAGAAAGAAGAATGGAACTGGAGGAATCAGCCAGCCTGACTTCAGGCTCTACTACAAAGCCCCAGTCATCAAGACAGTATGGTATTGGCACAAAGACAGAACTATAGATCAATGGAACAAAATAGAAAGCCCAGACACAAATCTACACACCTATGGACACCTTATCTATGACAAAGGAGGCAAGAATATACAGTGGATTAAAGACAATCTCTTTAACAAGTGGTCCTGGGAAAACTGGTCAGCCACTTGTAAAAGAATGAAACTATAGATCACTTTCTAACACCATACACAAAAATAAACTCAAAATGGATTAAAGATCTAAACGTAGGACCAGAAACTATAAAACTCCTAGAGGAGAACATAGGCAAAACACTCTCCGACATAAATCACAGCAGAGTCCTCTATGACCCACCTCCCAGAATACTGGAAATATAAGCAGAAATAAACAAATCGGACCTAATTAAAATTAAAAGCTTCTGCACAACAAAGGAAACTATAAGCAAGGTGAAAGCCTTCAGAATGGGAGAAAATAATAGCAAATGAAGCAACTGACGAACAACTAATCTCAAAGATATACAAGCAACTTATGCAGCTCAATTCCAGAAAAATAAATGACCCAATCAAAAAAGGGACCAAAGAACTAAATAGACATTTCTCCAAAGAAGACATACAGATGGCCGCAGGTGGCTGCTACCAGCTCACTAAGCGTTGGCAGCTGCAACCGGCACAATAGGTGCAGCTGAGAGGAGCTACCCCACGTCCGAGGTCAGGAGCAGCAGCCGAGAGTGCCAGGCTGCGACGGCACAGGAATGAGCGAGAGGAGCTACCCTGCACCTTAGGTCAGGGGTGGCGGATGCGAGGAGCCAGTCTACGTTCAAGGAGTGGTGGCTACACAGGTACAGGAGGGCCTAGAGGAACTATCCCACCTTGAAGGTCAGGAAGGGTGGCAGTGAGGAGATAACCCTCATCCAAGGTAAGGAGGAGCAGCTGCGCTTTGCTGGAGGAACTGTGAAGAGATACCCCATGCCCAAGGTAAGAGAAACACAAGATGGTAGGTGTTGCAAGAAGGCATCAGAGGGCAGACACACTGAACCATAATCACAGAAAACTAGTCAATCTAATCACACTAGTACCAAAGCCTTGTCTAACTCAATGAAACCTAGCCATGCCTGTGGGACAACCCAAGATGAGCAGGTCATGGTGGAGAGGTCTGACAGAATGTGGTCCACTGGAGAAAGGAATGGCAAACCACTTCAGTATTCTTGCCTTGAGAACCACATGAACAGTATGAAAAGGCAAAATGATAGGATACTGAAAGAGGAACTCCCCAGGTCAGTAGGTGCCCAATATGCTACTGGAGATTAGTGGAGAAATAACTCCAGAAAGAATGAAAGGATGGAGCCAAAGGAAAAAAAAATACCCAGCTGTGGATGTGACTGGTGAGAGAAGCCAGATCCAATGCTGCAAAGAGCAATATTGCATAGGAACCTGGAATGTTATGTCCATGAATCAAGGCAAATTGGAAGTGGTCAAACAAGAGATGGCAAGAGTGAACGTCGACATTCTAGGAATCAGCGAACTAAAATGGACTGGAATGGGTGAATTTAACTCAGATGACCATGATATCTACTATTGTGGGCATGAATCCCTCAGAAGAAATGGAGTAGCCATCATGGTCAACAAAAGAGTCCAAAATGCAGTACTTGGATGCAATGTCAAAAATGACAGAACGATCTCTGTTCATTTCCAAGGCAAACCATTCAACATCATGGTAATCCAAGTCTATACCCCAAACAGTAATGCTGAAGAAGCTGAACTGAACGGTTCCATGAAGACCTACAAGATCTTTTAGACCTAACACTCAAAAAGGATGTCCTTTCCATTATAGGGGACTGGAATGCAAAAGTAGGAAGTCAAGAAACACCTGGAGTAACAGGCAAATTTGGCCTTGGAATGCAGAATGAAGCAGGGCAAAAACTAATAGAGTTTTGCCAAGAAAATACACTGGTCATAGCAAACACCCTCTTCCAACAACACAAGAGAAGACTCTACACATGGACATCACCAGATGGTCAACCCCGAAATCAGACTGATTATATTCGTTGCAGCCAAAGATGGAGAAGCTCTATACAGTCAACAAAAACAAGACGAGGAACTGACTGTGGCTCAGATCATGAATTCCTTATTACCAAATTCAGACTTAAATTGAAGAAAGTAGGGAAAACCACTAGACCATTCAGGTATGAGCTAAATCAAATCCCTTATGATTATACAGTGGAAGTGAGAAATAGATTTAAGGGCCTATATCTGATAGATAGAGTGCTTGATGAACTATGGAATGAGGTTTGTAACATTGTACAGGAGACAGGGATCAAGACCATCCCCATGGAAAAGAAATGCAAAAAAGCAAAATGGCTGTCTGGGGAGGCCTTACAAATAGCTGGGAAAAGAAGAGAAGCAAAAAGCAAAGGAGAAAAGAAGAGATATAAGCATCTGAATGCAGAGTTCCAAAGAATAGCAAGAAGAGATAAGAAAGCCTTCTTCAGTGATCAATGCAAAGAAATAGAGAAAAACAACAGAATGGGAAAGACTAGAGATCTCTTCAAGAAAATTAGAGATAGCAAGGGAACATTTCATGCAAAGATGGGTTCAATAAAGGACAGAAATGGTATGGACCTAACAGAAGCAGAAGATATTAAGAAGAGGTGGCAAGAATACACAGAAGACCTGTACAAAGAAGATCTTCACGACCCAGATAATCACGATGGTGTGATCACTCATCTGGAGCCAGACATTCTGGAATGTGAAGTCAAGTGGGACTTTGAAAGCATCACTACGAACAAAGCTAGCGGAGGTGATGGAATTCCAGTTGAGCTGTTTCAAATCCTGGAAGATGATGCTGTGAAAGTGCTGCACTCAATATGCCAGCAAATTTGGAAAACTCAGCAGTGGCCACAGGGCTGGAAAAGGTCACTTTTCACTCCAATCCCAAAGAAAGGCAGTGCCAAAGAATGTTCAAACTACCGCACAATTGCACTCATCTCACATGCTAGTAAAGTAATACTCAAAATTCTCCAAGCCAGGCTTCAGCAATACGTGATCCGTGAACTTCCTGATGTTCAAGCTGGTTTTAGAAAAGGTAGAGGAACCAGAGATCAAATTGCCAACATCCGCTGGATTATTGAAAAAGCAAGAGAGTTCCAGAAAAACATATATTTCTGCTTTATTGACTATACCAAAACCTTTGCTGTATGGATCACAATAAACTGTGGAAAATTCTGAAAGGGATGGGAATACCAGACCACCTGACTTGCCTCTTGAGAAATCTGTATGCAGGTCAGGAAGCAACAGTTAGAACTAGAAATGGAACAACAGACTGGTTCCAAATAGGAAAAGGAGTACGTCAATGCTGTATATTGTCACCCTGCTTATTTAACTCATATGCAGAGTACATCAGGAGAGACATTGGGCTGGAAGAAGCAAAAGCTGGAATCAAGATTGCCGGGAGAAATATCAATAACCTGAGATATGCAGATGACACCACCCTAATGGCAGAAAGTGAAGAGGAACTAAAAAGCCTCTTGATGAAAGTGAAAGTGGAGAGTGAAAATGTTGGCTTAAAGCTCAACATTCAGAAAACAAAGATCATGGTATCCGGTCTCATCACTTCATGGGAAATAGATGGGGAAACAGCGGAAACAGTGTCAGACTTTATTTTTGTGGCTTCAAAATCTCTGCAGATGGTGACTGGAGCCATGAAACTAAAAGATCCCTACTCCTTGGAAGAAAAGTTATGACCAACCTAGATAGTATATTCAAAAGCAGAGACATTACTTTACCGACTAAGGTCCATCTAGTCAAGGCTATGGTTTTTCCAGTTGTCACGTATGGATGTGAGTGTTGGAATGTGAAGAAGGCTGAGCACTGAAGAATTGATGCTTTTCATCTGTGGTGTTGGAAAAGACTCTTGAGAGTCCCTTGGACTGCAAGGAGATCCAACCAGTCCATTCTGAAGGAGATCAGCCCTGGGATTTCTTGGGAGGAATGATGCTAAAGCTGAGCCTCTAGTATTTTGGCCACCTGAGGTGAAGATTTGACTCATTGGAAAAGTCTCTGATGCTGGGAGGGATTGGGGGCAGGAGGAGAAGGAGACCACAGAGGATGAGATGGCTGGATGTCATCACTGACTCAATGGACCTGGGTCTGAGTGAACTCCCGGAGTCGGTGATGGACAGGGAGGCCTGCTATGCTGCAATTAATGTGCTCACAAAGATTTGGACACGACTGAGCGACTCAACTGAACTGAAGTGAACAAACACATGAAAAGATGATCAACATCACTCATTATCAGAGAAATGCAAATCAAAACCACAATGAGGTACCAATTCACGGCAGTCAGAATGGCTGCAGTAAATGCTGGAGACGGTGTGGAGAAAAGGGAACTCTCTTACACTGTTGGTGGGAATGTAAACTAGTACAGGCACTATGGAGAAAAGTGTGGAGATTCCTTTAAAAAACTGGAAATAGAAATGCCTTATGACCCAGAAATCCCACCGCTGGGCATACACACTGAGGAAACCAGAATTGAAAGAGACACGTGTCCCCAATGTTCATCGCAGCACTGTTTATAATAGCCAGGATATGGAAGCAACCTACATGTCCATCAGCAGATGAATGGGTAAAAAAGCAGCGGTACATATACACAATGGAGTATTACTCAGCCATTACAAAGAACACATTTGAATCAGTTCTAATGAGGTAGATGAAACTGGAGCCGATTATACAGAGTAAAGTAAGCCAGAAAGAAAAACACCAATACAGTATACTAATGCATATATATGGAGTTTAGAAAGATGGTAACGATAACACTGTATGCGAGACAGCAAAAGAGACACAGATGTATAGAACAGTCTTTTGGACTCTGTGGGAGAGGGAGAGGGTGGGAAGATTTGGGAGAATGGCATTGAAACATGTATAGTATCATATAAGAAATGAATTGTCAGTCTAGGTTTGATGCAGGGTGCAGGATGCTTGGGGCTGGTGCACTGGGCTGACCCTAAGGGATGGTTTTGTGGGGGGAGGTGGGAGAGGGGTTCAGGATTGGGAACACCTGTGGTGGATTCATGTTGATGTGTGGTGAAACCAATAGAATATTGTAAAGTAAAATAATAATAATAAATAAAATTTTTTAAAAAAGGACAGGAGTAATCCTTTGGGGGGGCGGGGAGCATGAGGAAGCTTTCAAAGCACCGATATTCTTGAAAGTCTCCAAGACATATTAAATGGTGAGAGAGAAAACCCCAACAAGGTATAGAAAATGTGTATACAATGCATCCTTTCATTTACAAAAAGGGGAAAATGAGAATATAGAATATATTGGAGGGGATGTGTGTATCCTTATAGCTGATTCACTGTTGTTGTATAGCTGAAACCAGCACAATATTGTAAAGCAATTATCTTCCAATTAAAAAAAATTAAAGCATGTATCTCTATTTGCTTTGAGTGAGTGAAGTCGTTCAGTCATGCCTGACTCTTTGCGACACCATGGACTGTAGCCTACCAGGCTCCTCCCTCCGTGGGATTCTCCAGGCAAGAGTACTGGAGTGGGTTGCCATTTCCTTCTCCAGGGGATCTTCCTAACCCAGGGATTGAACCTGGGTCTCCCATATTCCAGGCAGATGCTTTAACCTCTGAGCCACCAGGGAAGCCAGATGTCACAGAGAGTGAAGTCAGAAAGTGAAAAATATCACATAGAAAAGTAGCACAGATGAATCTACCAGCAAAGCAGAAACAGAGACACAGAAAACAAATGTCGGGACACCAACAGGTAAAACAGGATGGGAAGAACTGGGTGATCGGGATTGACATATATGCATTACTATGTATAAATCAGTTAGTGAGAAACTACCATATTGTACAGTGCTTTTGAACTGTGGTGTTGGAGGAAACTCTTGAGAGTCCCTTGAACTGCAAGATCAAGCCAGTCAATCCTAAAGGAAATCAGTCCTGAATATTCATTGGCAGGACTGATGCTGAAGCTGAAACTGCAACACTTTGGCCAGCTGATGTGAAGAACTGACTCACTGGAAAAGACCCTGATGCTTGGAAAGATTGAAGGCAGGAGAAGGGGACGACAGAGGATGAGATGGTTAGATGGCATCACTGACTCGATGGACGTGAGTCTGAGCAAGCTTTCGGAGTTGGTGAAGGACAGGGAAGCCTGGTGTGCTGCAGTCCATGGGGTCGCAAAGAGTCAGACACGACAGAGTGACTGAATTCAACTCTATAGCCCAGGTTACTCTACTCAATTCTCTGTGGTGACCTAAATGGACCAAATATCCAAAAAGGAGGGGATATGTGTATACATATGGCTTGTTCACTTTGCTGTACTGCAGAAATCAACACAACACTGTAAAGCAACTATACACCAAAAAATAATAATAATAATAATAATAAAATAAATAAAATAAAATAAAAACAAGCTTCAGTGAGTAGGGGAGGATAAAAAGAGGCTGAAGGTCTCAGGGCAGGTGGGAGAATTGCCGTCTAAAAGGCACAGACATATTCTGAACCACGTGAATGTCTTCCTATTCAAAACAATGAAGAAAATGATGAAAAAACATCCCCCAACAAGGTAAAGTAGGATGAGGAGGAACCTGGCTTCTGCAGGAGGCCTCCCTGCCCTTGGTGGAGCGTGGACTTAAGCTTTGGGTAGCTCATGAACACAGGGACACTGGGAGAGTGGAGAGCCCACAGCTCGGTCACTAGCAGCACCCAGGGCTTCTGAGCCGCTGCCAGATGAACCACGTCCTCACCAGGCGCCTCTCCTTCACCACAGCAAGAGCCCACTGCTCTGCCTTCCTGCAGGGGCCAGGATGCTCATGACCCCCCATCCTCATCAGTTACCAGAATCTTCCAGCAGCTGGCTTTAATTTTCACTATGGGAGGGCAGAAAGGGAAGGACAGAGTTGATTAAGTAAACTTCTATTAAAGGAGGAGTGAAGCCAAGGAGGTCAAACAGTCCGGAACAGTTACCTGGCTGGTTGCCAAGTTAAGCTTGGAAACTACTCTCCCAAGACACCACTGAGAAATATGTCCAATTGTGAATGTGGCCAGCTTCAAGTTGTATAATCATGGGTTGTTGTTTGTTTGTTTTTCCTGCTGTTTACACTTTGATGTGCATTCCAATATTTTTTTGAGTGTATAGATTACCTTTAAAAACCAAAAACTACCCTATACAATATGAAAGATGTATATATTATATACACCTTGAATATAAAAACCAACTGAAAGCACTATTCTTATGTAATCCAGAAACTTTGAAAGATGAAGAAACGAGGGATTTCCCTGGTTAAGACTTCGCCTTCCTAGACAGGGAGTGCAGGTTTAATCCCTGGTCAGGAAGCTAGGATCCAACATGTCTCACGGCCAAAGAACCAGAATATAAACAACAGAAGCATTGTAAGAAATTCGATCAAAACTTTTAAAATGGTTCACATTAAAAAAGAAAAAAAAAAAAAAGCTAATGGAAATTGAGATGGGCAGCATAAGAATTTTACAGTTGTAAACAAGAAATATAAGAATACTATAATTTTTCTAAAACTTCTTCTATAATGCTGAAGATGCTACATGACTGTAGGTCACTTTGACTTACCTAGTCAGGATGGGACCAATGGAACTGTCCACAGTTCCCGGGCAGGAAAGTACAGTCATTAAGGAGATGCCTTTATTGGTCCTATGCTCTCCAGCCAACTAAGCTTCCCTGGTGGCTCAGTGACAAAGAACCTGCTTGCCAATGCAGGAGACTTGGGTTTGACCCCTGGCTCACTGGACAATGAAATGGCAACCTACCCCAGTACGCTTGCCTATGAAATCCCATGGATTTCTCCCTCCCTCCTTCCCTTCCTCTCTCTCTCTCTCTCCCCCCCCGCCCCCAAACTTGGGAACAGCACTACTGCACAAAACTTTCCCCCTTTTAGGCAGGACTCTTTTGACTGTAAATTATACTAATAGAAACTCAAACAACAGAAAGGGGAGTGTGCTAGAGGACAGAATTCAAGGAATGCTTGCACAACCAATTTCAGAAAGAGGTGCAGTAAGCTTCCCTGAAAACAAGACTGAAGATACATACACAATCAGGACTCTGCCTGTCTCTCATTCATGCATCTCACTACAAGCCATTTTCATTGCCTACCCCACATGGCAGGAAATACGGCCACTAAGAGGTTAAGGATCTCTTCTGACAGTAAACTTCCATCTGTTTCACTTGTAAAGTCAAAAATCCCGAGACAAGTCTCTGATTGGCCAGTGACGGTCAGGCATTCACCCTAAGCCAATCAGCTGTAAGAATGTAGAATCTCTGGCTGAATCACGTGGTTGAAGTGAAGGTGCCTCCATTCTCAGAACACATTGGGTGCCGGACAGATCAAAATAAATAAGAAAACAAAGAAAAGGCTACTACATTCCAGTAAAAAGGAACAATGTAAAATTGGAAAATGTAAATGGCATTTCAGACCTTTTTGGGAGTCATTTAAGTTTTTATGAAAGCAGCGATGCAGTGAGTCAAAGAGGCTGAGTGCTCTCAGAGCTGAGAGTTCCCTCCTTCAGGGCACAGGCAATTCAAGATTGTTCTGCCTTAGCAAAATCCAGTGTTATGTGTCACTGCCCTCCAATTACTCCCAGATTATAAGCAACTGAGAGTCAGAATGTCTCTGAAAAGAACATTTTTGATGGCAGGTGCTTCTCTGCCATCATTATGTGCTACACATAATGAAAAGATTCATTATGTGTAGGGGGATTCTTTGGTGGCTTAGATGCTAAAGAATTTGTCTGCAAAGTAGGAGATCCCAGTTCAATTCCTGGGTGGGGAAGGTCCCCAAAGGGAATGGCTACCCACTCCAGTATTCTTGTCCAGAGAATCTCATGGACAGATGACCCTGGAGGTCATTATGTAAATGGCAAAATGTTTGTCAACGAGCCTGCAAGCTGAATCTTCTTGACACTTCCTGCTCCTGTCCACCCACTCAATTGCCAACCAACTCCTATTGTTTCTGGCAATAGCAACCCTCCATTTAGTCTCTTTCCTTCCATGTAGGGCTGTCCTGGTGGTTCAGAACCCCACTGAGCAGGCTGAATCACTGATACATAGTAGAAAGAGAAATATGATACCAAAGATCTTGTGTGCCAAATACCTATTAAGGAATGAAGAATCCCAAAATATAGGATTAATGAAGCCAAGATTAGGAAAATGACAAAACAAGAGCAAGGGTTTTGGAACCAGATAGCTCTAGTTTGAATCTAGTCCTATTACTTACTCTCTGCATGACCATGGGAGTTATTCATGTTATCTAGTACCTCTGGGACTGATTTTCTTATCAAATAGACATAATATTGTCTTACAGGCTTATTGTGAAGATTAAGTCAGGTGACAGATTTTTAGGTGCCAAGATAGTAAGGGACGTCAATATATGGGATAATATTAGAAGACTCTTGCTAACCCTACAAAGGTCAACATACAAACGCAAGTGGACTGCAGGTGGCTAGGAGGTTTAATCTGAACCCCTCTTACTGTCTTGCTTTAGTTCCCAAATATCTGCCTTTTTTTCCCTCTAGGCCTGAAAAGACTGTTTAAATAATAGTTCTTCACTTTCTTTATTAAGGACTGTTTTGATGTAAAACCATCATCTAAAGAAAAAAGTTTGGAGTCATTCTTTCTTGGGATGGAGTACAGCCAGATGCTGTATTTAAAAAGACAGAAAAACCTGAGAATGTTAATTCCCTGAATTTTTTAGTAAAATTTGAGTAACTTAAGTCATCTTCCCAGAACATTGTTTAATTTAATGATGGGAGGGGAGGGGTAAGTGGCATGTGCCAGTAAATTTGAATGTTTGAAGAATTATGACTAAATTAGTGTATGAGACAAAAAAGACAGGAATTCAGAAAGTCAAATACATATTTTCCCTGAATGATCTTATGACACAGATTGTAATATGAATATGCTGATAGAAGATGGAATTAGAAAAGTTACTGCAATATTAAACATGGATTCAACAATAAATTCTTTGTGAATTTTTTTAAGTCAAATTCAACATAGGCTAAATCTTATTGTGACCTATTGAGCATAATGAGGTCAACAAAATCTGAGACTCTGTAACCCAGACATGCTTCTTATTTTTTTCCTAATTCAAGGATCCTAAAAGATCATGACTAGGGACACCAATTCTGGTACTAAAAATAAATACTATGTTGCTTTCTCCATTTACAGGTAAAATTTATAAGACTCTACATCTGAAACCTCTTATTTGTATTCTACAAATGTTCTACTATCTTCCTACTATAGGAAGGAAGTTCCTACTATGTTGTTTCCTAGCAAACAACCAACATAAAATGTGATAAGTGAGAAAAATATAAAACATTGCTGAAAGAAATTAAAGAACATCTAAATAAATGGAAAGAATCTTCTGT
This sequence comes from Redunca redunca, assembly GCA_006410935.1. NCBI lineage: Eukaryota > Metazoa > Chordata > Mammalia > Artiodactyla > Bovidae > Redunca > Redunca redunca. The sequence goes on from SJYQ01003748.1 coordinate 163,639, forward strand.
TCACAGGTTGGAAGATTTAATGTTGTTGAGATGACAATACTACCCAAATAGACACATAGATTCAATGAAATCACTAGCAAAATCCCAAGGATTTTTTTTTTTTTTTTTTGGCAAAAATGAAAAATCCATACTGAAATTCATATGGAAATTTCAAAGGATCCAGAATAACCAAAATAATCTTGAAAGAGAAGAACAAAGCAAAGAATTCACATCACCTGATTTTAAAACTTATTATAAACATAGAGTAATCAAAACTGCTGCTGCTGCTGCTGCTAAGTCGCTTCAGTCGTATCCGACTCTGTGCAACCCATAGACGGCAGCCCACCAGGCTCCCCCATCCCTGGGATTCTCCAGGCAAGAACACTGGAACTGGTATAACAAGAGACATACAGAGCAATGGAACAAAATTTAGAGTCCATAAATAAACCTTCACATTTATAGTAAATTGATTTTGACAAGTGGGCCAAGACCAATAAATAAGGAAAGAACAGTCTCTTCAATAAATGGTACTGGGAAAATTAAATACCACATGCAAAAGAATGAATTGATCCTTGCCTTATACCATATATAAAAATTAATTCAAAATTAATCAAAGACCTACATTTAAGAGCTAATATTATCAGATCCTTAGAAGAAAATGTAAGGGAAATTTTTTATAGCCTTGGATTTGTCAATGGTTTCTTAAATATGACACCAAAAGCACAGGCAACACAAGAAAAAGCAGATAAATGGGACTTCATGAAAACTAAAAGTTTCTTTGCACCAAAAATTTCTGTGCACTATCAAGAGAGTAATGGGGGAAGAAAGGAATGGGGGAAAATATTTGCAAACTGTATATCCAATAAGGATTTGATATGCCAAATACACTAGACAAGGAAATGACAACCCATTCCAATATTCTTGCCTGGAAAATTCCATGGACAGAGAAGCCTGGTGGGCTACACTCCATGGGGTCACAAAAAGTCGGACATGACTGAGTGACTAAACAACAACAACAACAACACAGGATACATAAAGAGCTCCTAAAGGTCAACAATACAAGTCAAATAACATGATGTTAAAATGGGCAAAGGGAGCAATTAGAGGGAAGGAAGGTGGAGCACAAAGGATGTGGAGGGCAGTGAAACTATTCTACATACATACTACTACAGTGGTGGATACATGTCAAAACTGATAGCATATACACTGAGAATGAACCCTAATGTAAACTAGGAACTTTGGGTGATAATGCTGTGTCAGTATAGGTGTATCGATTTTAGCACATTTACCTCCTCTCTGGTGTGGGATGTTGACTGTGGGGGAGGTTGTGCATGGAGTGGGGTGGTATATGGGAATTATCTATACTTTTCACTCAATTTTGCTGTAAACTTAAAACTTCTCTATACGCAGGGGCACTGAGGAGAGGCACAAAGGCCCTGATTAGACACTTTTCTAAAGAAGATAAACAAATACCCAATAAGCACATGAAGAAATGCTCAGCACCATTCAGTTCAGTTCAGTCGCTCAGTCGTGCCCGACTCTTTGCGACCCCATGAATCGCAGCACGCCTGGCCTCCCTGTCCATCATCAACTCCCGGAGTTTACTTAAACTCATGTCCATCCAGTCGGTGATGCCATCCAGCCATCTCATCCTCTGTCGTCCCCTTCTGCTCCTGCCCTCAATCCCTCTAAGCATCAGAGTCTGAAAGGTTGTTGTTGAATTATGACGTGGGGATTCTTGGCCCCCGAAGGAGAAGAATTCAACCCGGAGCCAGAGACGAAGCTTGATCGCTCAGAGCTTTTGTGTAAAAAAGTTTTATTAAAGTATAAAGGAGATAGAGAAAGCTTCTGACATAGGCATCAGAAGGGGGCAGAAACAGTACCCCCCTGCTAGTCTTTAGCTGGATGTTATATAGTCACCAGCAGTCTGTTAGTGAAAGAAAGGAATGTCTCAAGACTTAGAATGGCACCAGGCCCCTCACCCATAAGATGTATTTGGGGATAACTTTGGCTCCAAATGGTTTATCTTGGGCCATAAAAGGATTAACTTGAATCTTGAAGAAGGGCAGAGCACCATACAAATAGTTTCATTTACATAGATTAGAGGAACAATATCAGAGTATAACATACTGGTTTATCAAGTAGGTTCTGAGCCCAAAAGGCTGAACCAACTTGAAGACAGAGTTTGGGGTAAATGCATAGTACATTAGCATAGCTTAAGATAAACATTTCCATAAGAAAAAGGCATTGGTTAACTTCTGGTGAAACCAGGTGTCATGGCAACACAGAATTTTAAGAGAAACCTCCTTTTAAATTTGTATAGAGAAGGAAAAAAAATATCGCTAGTTTGTTTCCTCCTGCCGCTTAAGGGAGATAAAAATATCTGACACTTGCAGGCTATTTCCTCCATTTGGAGACCCATGGACTTCCTGCCTATTACCCTTTCAAGTCTTTTCCAGTGAGTCAACTCTTCACATGAGGTGGCCAAAGTACTGGAGTTTCAGCTTTAGCATCAACTCTTCCAATGAAGACCCAGGGCTGATCTCCTTTAGGATGTACTGGTTGGATCTTCTTACAGTCCAAGGGACTCTCAAGAGTCTTCAACACCACAGTTGAAAAGCATCAATTCTTCGGCATTATTAGGGAAATGTGTATCAAAAACACAGTGAGCTGACACTTCACACCCACAAGGATGACTATAATAAAAAGAAATGCGGAAAATAAATGTTGGAGAGGATGTAGAGAAATTGGACAAATCCCACCTTCAGCCATTGATGGTAGGAATGTAAAGTGGTTCATCTTCTGTGGAAAAAAATACCTCAAGAAGTTAAACATAGAATCACAGCGATTCTACTCCTATACAAATATCTAAGAAAAACAAGAATGAAACAAATACATGTACACCTATGCTTATTGTAGCATCATCCACAAGACTCAAAAAGAAGAAATAGCCCAAATGTCCAACATGGGATAAACAGATAAACAAAATGTGATACATCCTTATAATGGAATGCTATTCATCCTTAAAAATGAAGGAAGTTCTAATACTTGCTACAACATGAATGAAGCTTGAAGACATCATACTAAGTAAAAGAAGCCAGACACAAAAGGACGAGATTGTAAGATTATACATATATGAGATGTTTAAGAAGGCAAATTCATAGAGACAGAAAGTAGAATGGTAGTTGCCAGAGGCTGGTCGGAATAGGAAATTACTGCCTATTGATTACAGAGGGGAGAAAAGGAAATTACCTCCTAATGATTATGGAGTTTTGCCATAATGGTGATGCCTGCATAATACAATGAATGTATTTAACGCTGAGTCACACTTCAAATGGTTAATATGGCATCTTTTGTCATATTTTTTTTACAATTACATTTGAAAAGAAAAATGTAATGTGTGCTAACTAACCCGTGAACATAGGAATTAGAAGCCGTGGTGAAAGTTTACCAGAAAGGATAACATTACAGAGTTTAAAGCAGACAGAGTTTAAATTTAAAGCATGATGGTCTAGATGAAGCCCAGGATAGTTCAAGATCAAGTACTGATGAATGTTTTTAAGGTACTAGACAAGCTGACTCTAAAATCTGTCTGGAAGAATTAAGAATAACAAAAAATAATTTTGAAAAAAGAAAATGGAGGCCGCCTCTCCCTGTGAGACATCAAGAGATACATGAAAAGCTATAATATTTAGACAGTACGATACCAGCCCAGGAACAGGTAAAAGAGTAGTCAACCAAAGAAGCCCCAAGCACACCCCTGAATGTATGGAAACCTGGTACCAGACAGACATAACCAATCAGTGGAGAAAGAAGAGACTATATAATAAAGGGGCTGGACCAGCTGATTATCTATATGGCAGAAAAAGAAAAATGGATCCCAACCTTACAGCAATCACAGAATAAATTCTAGATGGATCCCACACTTAACGCAAAAATCAAAATTTTCAAAAAGTTTAGAAAGAAAATAGAGGAAAATATACACATGATTTTAGAGTGGGTGGAAAATTCTTTAAACAAGACTCAGGGGCTTCCCTGGTGGTCCAGTGGTTAAGAATCCACCTTGCAATGCAGGGGACATGAGTTTGATCCTTGGTCCGGGAAGATCCCTCATGCTGTGGGGCAACTAAGCCCAGCCCGTGCACCACAACTGCTAAAGCCCGTGACCTTAGAGCCTGTGCTCCACAACAAGAGAAGCCGCTGCAGTGAGAAGTAGCCCGTGATGAGAGAGCAGCTGCTGCACTCCACGGCTAGAGAATGCCAGCAGGAAACAAAGAAGACCCAGCACAGCCAAAAATAAATAAATATTTTTTAAAAGACTCAAAGCATGAATAATAAAAGATTGCAAAATAGTTGTCTACATCAAAATTAAACTTGTCTGTACATCAACATATACGATGAACAAAGTAAAAGACAAGCAAGAGACCTAGAGATGATCTCTGCACAGTGACTGGTAAATGATTAGTAACCAGAATACACAATGAACTACTACAACCAATAAGAAAAATGACAACATAATAGATGCAAAAGCAAAGAATGTGAACAGATAATTCAACCAAGAGGAGACACAAGTGGCCAATAAACACAGGAAAAGATGCTCAATCTCATTAATAATAAAAATACAAATACGACTGTGAGACACCATTTCACATGCATAAGATCAGCAGTGCATTTTAAAAATCAGCAGTAAGCATGACTGAGGTCATGGAGAGGCAGAAATTGTCATATATACCATCAACTGGCACAACCATCCTGGTAAGAAATGTGGCCATGTTCACTGCAGATTCATGATGCCCCAGCAACATCCTAGAGACACTCCCGCCCTTGCATACAAAGACATAGGTATAAGAATGTGCCTCTAGGCATTGAGTGTAAGGGTGCTTATCCATGCATTTTCATGGAGGAGTGATGGGATGAACGTATGCACTGTAATGATAAGTCAGCACAGTGGTGGCCTCTGGATGGGAGGGAGGGAGGAAGGACAGTGGACTTGGGAACTGGTACTTAGAGCATTTCAGCTACATCTATATATATATATATATATATATATATATATATATTTACTTAAAAAAGGAAACTGGAGGGACTTCCCTGACAGCCCAGTGGTTAAGGCTCTTCACTTTCACCGCAAGAGGTTCGAGTTCCATCCTTAGTCAGGGAACTAAGACCCCACATGCCTCTTGATGTGGCCAAAAAACAAAAATAGATAAATAAATAAAAATAAATTAAAAAATTTTAAACCTGGAGCAGAGGCAGCATCTTAAGGTTTGAGCAAACTAAATTGTGAGGGACTTCCCTGGTGGTCCAGTGGCTAAGACCTAGGACTTCCCATGTAGGGGACTCAAGTTTGATCCCTAGTCAGAGAACTAGATCCCACATGCTGCAACTAAGACCCAGAGAAGTCAAATTAAAAAAAAAAAATTAAAAAAAAAAACAAACATGAAATTGTGAGTACATGATATTCTTTACATTTTTCTGAATACTTGAAATATTTCATCACAACACTCTCTTAAATTCTAGCAAGATTTATTCAGCCTGACTCTGGCAGACATGAACATGCCGGGTTTGTTGGGCAACTGCAAAAGAGCAGAGGAAGAGGGATCTTTAGAGGGGAAGAGCCACATCTTTCCTAAAGACTGCAAGCTAGGAAATGAAGATGACGCAACACCAGAAAACTGACACGGGAGGCACCAACTCTACTGCTTTCACCTTAACTGGTAGGATGACCGGTATCAACACCATTCCGCTGGGAGTCTCCCCAACCCCAGTGACGCGCCTCTCTCCAGGCTGCACCTCGCCTCCCGCCTCTAACTGTGACATCTTTTCTGAACACAGAGGGAGTCAGCTATGACTTCTAACTGATTCAGAGAAACACTAAGCAGAGCTGTCATTTATTCCCTCTCTGATCATCTCCTGCAGGGATAATTAAGTATTTTAATACAAAATGAGGAAAACACAAATTTATTTCTCTCCCAACTTCTACTGAAGAACAAAACATGTTGGCAAGGATGTCAAGAAAGAACTGTAGGCAAAAATTATAACCACCAATGACTCACCAAGCGAAGGTAGGAAGGTGAGGCACTGAATGAAGCCAGACACCCTGGTCTAAATACCAGCCCCTCCACTCAATTGCCACCTTCATTTACATAATGTCTTAGAGGCTCAGCTTCCACACTCTCAAGCAACAATAAAAACTCCTACCTCACAGGGTTAATAAGAAAATAAGATTATATATGAAAATCAATTGCACAGTGGCTGGCATATGATGCACTAGTAGTAATAATAGTGATTCATATTATCAATAATCATGGATTCAACTACATTGAATTCACTCTTTGCACCTGCTCAAATTTAAGTTCATGATAAAAGGCAAATCTGTTTTATTCACTGATATAGTCCAAACACTGAGAGCACTGTCTGGCCCATACTAGACACTCAATAAATGTTTGCTGAGTGAAGAAATGTAAATCTAAGTATTTGGCATATTGCTGTAATTGTTGTTACTCAGCCCCTAAATCACGTCTCATTCTTTGTGACCCCATGGACAGTAGCCCACCAGGCTCCTCTGTCCATGGGATTCTCCAGACAAAAATACTGGACTGCGTTGCCATTTCCTTCTCCAGGGGATCTTCGTGACCCAGGGATCAAAATTGCACCACAGGCAGATTCTTTACATCTGAGCCACCAGGCAAACTAAGTACATCTTCACAAGGAAAACACAGGAAGCTATAGATGGTAAGATTCCTTTGTGTTAATATAAAACTCGCACTACACTAGTCTGTTAAAAGTAATAATATCCTGACGAAGGGAAGGCTTCTCTGCACTAAAAGTCAGGAGCTGAGTTCAAGTCCAGTGAGGCCACCATGAAAATCCCCATGGTCTGCACACGTTACAAAGTTGCTCTGAGCTCCCGCTTCCTAATCTGTCAGTTGAAGTGAATTAGTGCAAGTTGCAGAGAAGGCAATGGCAACCCACTCCACTACTCTTGCCTGGAAAATTCCATGAATGGAGGAGCCTGGTAGGCTGCAGTCCATGGGGTCGCTAAGAGTCAGACACAACTGAGCGACTTCACTTTCACTTTTCACTTTCATGCATTGGAGAAGGAAATGGCAACCCACTCCAGTATTCTTGCCTGGAGAATCCCAGGGACAAAGGAGCCTAGTAGGCTGCCGTCTATGGAGTCACACGGAGTCAGACATGACTGAAGAGACTTAGCAGCAGCAGCAGTGCAAGATGGTTGTTAAGATCCTCTTTAACTCTAAAGCTCTACTATTTTTTAAAATTCTTTAAGAAAAATTTTTTTTGCTGCACCGCGCAGATTGTGAGATCTTAGTTCCCAACCAGGAATCAAACCCGTGCCACTTCCACCTTAGAAGCATGGAGTCCTAACCACTGGACTGCCAGGAAATTGCCAAACTACTGTTTTAAAAGAGGACCGACAAGCATATCCTGAAAAGGGAAATGGTAACCCACTCCAGTATTCTTGCCTGGAAAATCCCATGAACAGAGGAGCCTGGCAGCTACAGTCTATGGGGTTGCAAAAAGTCAGATACAATGGAAGAAACTTAGCACGCAATAAGCATATAAAAAAAAAAAAGTAGTAGACATTAGACTTTCCAGTAGCTTCACAAACCAACGTATAGTCTAAAATCACATAGTATAATCACATCCTATTTTAGTTTACAATTTCATAAATATTTATCAAGTTGCTACCCTGCAATGCCAGGGATATTTCACAAAACAAGAGAAACATCTACTTTCATGGACCTTACAATCTGCTGAGGGGTACAGATGATTTAACAAGCAATGATAATTGCTAAGATGGAAAAATGAGGATATTCTAGCAGGAAGAGTACATAACACAGTATGGAAGGATTTTCTCAATACAGTTATGTCGAATGCAAGGCCTAAATGAATAACAAGAGGCTCATTAGGCGGCAGTCTCAGGAGGGGGCAATGGTCGAGGTGGGGGGAGCACTGTATAAAAAGGCAGAGCAGGGAGGGAATTAGCTAGTCTGGCATCTGCAGCTGAATTGCCTGGGATGAGGTATAATGTGCAAAGAGAAGCAGGCAGGAGCTACTTCATGCAAGGCCTTCCAGAACATAATAAGGACTTTTGTCTTTAGCTTCCTATCCATTGTGGCTGGGCATCACATAACACTTTCAAAAGATTATCCTGGCTGTTATGTGAAGAACAGGCTGGAAGACAACAAGACTTCAAGGCAACAACTCAAGGCAGAAAATCACAGGGAGGCTGCAGCAGAAATCTGAATGAAAAATGGTACCCAGAACTAGAACACTGGTTCTAGCAAGGATGGGGGCTTCCCAGGTGGCTCAGTGAGAAAGAATCCCTCTGCCAATGCAGAAGATGCAGGTTTGATCCCTGGGTTGGGAAGAGCCCATGGAGAAGGAATTGGCACCCCACTCAAGTACTCTTGCCTGGGAAATCCCATGGACGGAGAAGCCTGGTGGGCTCCAGTCCATGGGGTTGCAGAGAGTCAGACACAACTGAGTGACTAAACAACGAGGATGAAGAGAGGTTAAGAAGGTGGAACAGATCGTTTCTCGGCCTTTTGGCTAAGATCAAGTGTAAGAAGGTGGAACAGGACTTGGTGACTAAGATTTGGGGGAACAGGAGTCAGAAATTATTCCTAGACTCCCAACTTAAGAACCTGGGTAGAAAATTTTCCACTGTGTTTCCTAAGAGGATTGGATATAAACCAGGAATTGCTGGTAGGCGTCATGCCATTGTTTAGAAAGAAGCTGCCTGAGAATGGAGCCAACGCAAAGGAAAACGAAACTAAGGCAGAGACAGTGAAGCTGTTGTGTTGTCCTTATTTTGCGCCTCTGGACTGGCTCTCCCAGATCTCGTTGTTGCTGTTCACTAAGTCTTGTGCGACTCTTTGTGACCCCATGAACTGCAGCACACCAGGCTTCTCTGTCCATCACTAACTCGCTGAGTTTGCTCAAACCTTTGTCCATCAAATCAGTGATGCCATCCAACCATCTCATCCTCTGTTGTCCCCTTCTCCTCCCACCTTCAGTCTTTCCCAGCATCAGGGTCTTTTCCAGTGAGTCAGTTCTTTGCATCAGGTGGCCAAAGTATTGGAGCTTCAACATCAGTTCTTCCAGTGAATAGTCAGGTTGATTTCCTTTAGGATTGACTGGTTTGATCACCTTATTGTCTAAGGGACTCTCAAGAGTCTTCTCTAGATCTATGACTGGATGTTGTATACACACAAATCAGTGAACTTCCCTTGTGATTTTTTGGTGATGGTGGTGTTTTGGTTGGTTTTTTAGTTCAATCTGAGTTGGGATCTGTGGCTTGTAAACCAAAAGAACTCAGGGAAGAGAGGGGACAGTAGGAGTTGAGAGACCAGCATAGAGCCACCACTGAAGAAGCAACACAGGAAGATGAGTCCAAGGAGAAAGAGAGAGGAAAGGAGGAGCCCAGGAAATCGGGCAGAAGATAAGTTCTCAGAGAAGCATGTGGTTGGTAAAGCTGAATGTTCTAGAGAGATAAGGTCGACAAGGACCAAGACATCCACGTTGGGTTTAGCCACAAGGCAGGAGTTGGTGACCTAAGTGAGCACAGTACAGTGGAGGGATGGGGTTACAATCCAGACTGAAGGGGTGAGGGGCTGAGGTGAGGAAGCAGAACAGAAATAACTCTAAGTCGAGGCATTAAGTTGCCAAGGGGAGGGCAGGGGAGGGAGATGCTTTCAGATGGATGATGTGGGAGAATGTGTAAAGGCTAACAAGGAGGATGCAGGAAGGAGGACAGTCAACTGGGGAAGACCCTGAGGAGGGAGGAGAGAAAAGGTCCAGAGTTCAGGCCAAGGCATAGACTTAGAGTTTGGCCCCAATTCAAGGGAAGAGCATCTCTTCACTGGAAACAGAAGGATGTGGGAGGAATTAACTAGACGTCCTGGTGTGGCATTAGGAACTAGATGGCATGACAGTATGATAGCTTCAATCTTCTCCACGGAGTAGCCAGCAGGATCTTTTGCTGAGACAGAGGAGAATGGGGGCGGGTGGGGGGAAGAAGAGTTGGGGTGGAAGCTTAAGGAGAATGCAGGCCGTCTGAAACTTTGCTGTGGAGGAGAGAGATTATGCATGCATGCTAAGCCACTTCAGTTGTGTCCAACTCTTTGCAACCCCATGGACTGTAGCCCACCAGGCTCCTCTGTCCATGGGATTTCCCAGGCAAGAATACTGGAGGGGGTTGCCATTTCCTTCTCCAGGGAATCTTTCCAAGCCAGGGATCAAACCCGCGTCTCTTATGTCTCTTGCATTGGCAGGTAGGTTCTTTACCACCAGTGCCTCCTGGGAAGCCCTAGTGAGAGAGAGAGACCAAGAAAACACAGAACTGACTGGAAGCTTTGAGGACCCACTGGATGACAGGGACCAGTTATCATTGCTTCTGAGAAGGAAAGCCATCACAAACGTAGACAGCATATAAAAAAAAAAAAAGCAGAGACATCACTTTGCCAACAAAGGTCCACATAGTCAGAGCTATGGTTTTTCCAGTTGTCATGTATGGATGTGAGAGTTGGGTTTAGCCGCATAAAGGTTTAGACCATAAAGAAGGCTGAGTGCTGAAGAACTGATGCTTTCAAATTGTGGTGCTAGAGAAGACTCTTGAGAGTCCCTTGGACTCTAAAGAGATAAAACCAGTCAATCCTAAAGGTAATCAACCCTGAGTATTCATTGGAAGGACTGTTGCTGAAGCTCCAATACTATGGCCACCTGATGCAAAGAGCTGACTCATTGGAAAAGATCCTGATGCTGGGAAGGGTTAAAGGCAGGAGAAGGGGACGACAGAGGATGAGATGGTTGGATGACATCACTCACTCGATGGACAGGGACTTGAGCAAACTCTGAGGGATAGTGGAGGCCAGATGAGCCGGCGAGCTGCAGTCCACATGGTCCCAAAAAGTCAGACATGACTTAGAGACCAAACAAATACCAAACAATAGAGTGGTTTCCCCCAGATCAGGTACATCAAGGAAAGGATGGAATCTGAAAGTGAGTATTGGCTTATACTGAGGCAACTCATTTATAAATGGCCTCTTTCATACATTAAAAATTGTTAGGGTGTACTGGGATAGTTTTCATCATTGACCTAAAAGAGGAACTTTTCAGTTTGCTGATAGGATCCACAGCTTTTCTATAGGGTAAACTGCCAACCTGGTGGAGAGAAACCACAGGCAATTCTCACAAAATGATCTGGGTCTAAAACACAAAACTCAAACTATGCTCTCAAAATAAAGGTCTTGAGATCTCAGTGACCAGATTGAAGTGACCAGAACAATGCTGTTAAGACCAGATACAACCAATGGGTTGAACAAATACCAAATACCAAGAGGCCCCTAGATAAGGTCCTTTCCAGTATCAAGACAAAGGTTTCAGTTGAGAATGATAAGAGTTCATGTGAGATAACTATACTTGAAGGCCTCCTCTATGAATCACTTAGTCATTTATAGTTTCAACTTTCATCCTTATATTTAGTTTCATCTCAACAAAGTTTTTGGAAAATATTTGTCTCAGCCTCCCCTGAAATGTCTTTTCTGAATCACAATTACCTCTGTCTTCAGAGAGGCATGATGTAAACACTCTGAATAGTGTTTTGGTTTTTTTGTCTTTCAGAGTTGAGGTGATTTCCTACTAAATTATTCCATATTCTTTATAGAGAAAAAACAAAACCAATAATATATATATATATTGTTTATATATATATAACAATATATATTGTTATATATATATATTGTTTATATATATATATATCTATAAACAGGCAGCACTTTGCTCTTCAAGGTCTTCCTTGCCTAGTTTTCTTTTCTGCCTCATTTCATTTTCTTATTTTTTTAAAAAAAATATTTGTTTGTTTATTTAATCAGCTTCATTGGGTCTTAGTTGTGGCATCTAGGATCCCTCGTTGTAGCGCAGAGACTCCTTAGTTATGGCATGTGGCCTTAGTTGCCCTGTGGGAGGTAGGATCTTAGTTCCCTGACCAGGGATTGACTCTATACCCCCTGCAATGCAAGAGAGATTCCTAACCACTGGACAAACAGGGAAGTCCCTATCTACCCCATTTCTGACCTAACATTTCCAGGTTCTTAAGCTGGAAAGTTCTTACCTCCTGGCCCTTCAGAGCACTCTGACTCTCCTCAGCTTTTAGACATCTAGGTTACCACATGCTAGAAGCAAGGTGACAAATTAAGATTACATCATTCCTAACCTTGAAGGAGGCACAGACTCAGGAACAATGCCAATAGAGAGTGACAGGTGCTGTGATAGGAGGCAAAGGAGGCCAAAAGGTGGATGTTATCATCTCTTCCAGGATGGGCAGAGTCAGGAAGTCTTCCTGGAGGAGGTGACATTTCAGCAGAGTCTCGAAGGATGAGGATTTCTCCAGTCAGGGAAGGTGTGGAAGAGTGGGAAGCAGAGGGAATAGCAGAATATTTTTAAAAAAAAGAAAGAAAGAAAGAGAGAGAGAGACATGGAACAGGCTTACTTCTGGGGGCTATAGGTTGCATTATGGAACACAGGGTGTGGGGAGAGGTCAGAAGATGAGCCTGGGCAAGTGAGAAGGGACCAGCATCTGGGCTGGTTTTAAGAGCAGTTAAGAAGCTTGAACTTTATCCCAGCCCAGGTGTGAAATCAATCATTTTTTCCCTTGGCTTAGATTAGATAAGATTAGAACTGTTGAAAAAGAATGTTCCCTAAGCACAAAGGGAAAAGCAAACAAATACAAAACAAAAAGCAAAAAATGAACAGCTCACAGATCCCAGATTTCTTAGCTCCTTCACAAAGTTCCAGCTCCTGATTAGAACTTGTACACAGAGGGCTCGACACAAGCCCTCTTTCCCCTTCTCCACCCGTCCAGGCTGGCACCGGAACAGAACAGTAGTCCCTTTGTGCCCTGTGCAAACATGAGGCCGATGGGTCCCCCTTCTTAATGTTCACCCCAGGCAGTCTGGCTTATACTGAGGTTGACTGAGCTTCTCCACTGAGACTGCCTCTGGACGTCTTGCTCTCAATCAGGGGTCAGAAAAGGGCCCTTCTCATAAAGGACCACAGGGTAAATAGTTTCGGCTTTGGCTCGGTCACAGGTACTCAATTCTGATGCTTCAGCAGGAAAGCAGATGTAGACAATGTGTAAACCAAAGGGCCTGGCTGTGTTCCAATAGAACTTTATTTATGGACACTGAAATTTGACTTTCATATAATTTTCTCATGAAATATTATTCTTTTTTAAAAACTATTTCTTTATTGATTTCATATGCAATTGTTATTGGCTGTGCTGGGTCTTTGTTGCCGCAGGGGCTTTTCTCTAGTTGAGGTGAGCAGGGGCTGTTCTTCCTTGCGGTGCACAGGATCTTGTTGCAGAGCACTGGCTCTGGTGCCCAGGCTCTGCAGTTGGGGTGCACAGGCTTAGCTGCTCCGAGGCATGCGTGATCTTCCCGGACCAGGGATCAAATCTGTCTCCTGCACTGGCAGGCAGATTCTTTACCAGCCACCAGGGAAGCTCTCATTTATTTATTTATTTTTTAAAATGTGACTTTAGATGTGGACCATTTTTAAAGTCTTAATTGTGATTTGCTACAATATTGCTTTTGTTTTACGTTTTTTGGGGTTTTTGGTCACAAGGGAAGTGGGATCTTAGTGACCCACCCAGGGATGGAACCTGCATCCCGTGCACCGGAATGCAAAGTCGTAACCACTGGGCCACGAGGGAAGTCCCTATCATGAAATAGTATTCCTATTTTAATTTTTTTTCAACCATTTAAGTATGTAAAATCCATGTTTAGCCCACCAACTGTACAAAAGCAGGCGATGGGCCAGATTTGCCCTGTGCATTAAAGGCACTGATTCCCATGGCAAAGATGTCCTCTTCTCTTTTACATCATCCGTTTATTATTAAAACTGATACCAGTAATACTAGTGGATAATGTTCGTTGAGCACCCACAGGTGACAGGTGGTATGCACTGCAGAGAGCTGCTCTGAAGAATAAATAAAATAATGTCTGTAGAGCACTCAGCATAATGCTTGCTCAGAGGTAAACATGAGCGCTTCCAGGAAGATTCCACATGCTGCGGAGAAACTAAGCCCATGCACCACAACTATAGAGCCTGTGCTCTAGAGCTGGAACTCCTGCAACAGGAGAAGCCCCCACAATGAGAAGTCATTTCAACTACAGAGTAAGCCCCACTCTCTGCAACTAGAAAAAGCCTGCACAACAATGAAGACCCTACACAGCCAAAAATATTTTTATTTTTATTTTTTTTAATTTTAGTTTATTTTACTTAACAATACTGTATTGGTTTTGCCATACATCAACATGAATCTGCCACGGGTGTACATGAGTTCCCAATCCTGAGCCCCCCTCCCACCTCCCTCCCCATATCATCTCTCTGGGTCATCCCAGTGCACCAGCCCAAAGCATCCGGTATCCTGTTTTAAAAAAAGAGAAAACTTAAAAAAAAAAAGAAAAAAAAAAAGAGGCAACTATTATTGTCAGTCACTATAGACAAGAGTTAATCAAACCAAATCTAATCTTATCACAAAGGCAAAGGAGAAAATGAAAGATATACTCATTTGAATGCAGAGTTCCAAAAAACAGCAAGGAGAGATAAGAAAGCCTTCCTCAGTGATCACTGCAAAGAGATAGAGGAAAACAACAGAATGGGACATGTTGAGGTCTTTTAATGGACCGAAACCTGGTGGTCTGGAGTTGATGATAAGAAAGTGAGAGAGACAGAGAGAGAAAGAAAGAAAGACATGGGGACTCAAGCTCTGATGGAGTAAAGGTATTTTATTAGCAGAAATGCAGGCTTATATATCTTTAGTAAGATGATTACTCAGCTATTAAATAGGATGAAATTTTATCACTAGCCACAATATGGATAGTCTAATACATACAAGGTCGCTGACACAGAAAAGAGTCACTAAAAGGAGTTACTGAAAGGAATCCAAGCAGATACCCTGTCCCATGATCTCAGTCCTGAGAACTGTGTGCAGCTTTACTTGTTCTTGGAATATGTACTGATAAGGAACAGAGGATTTATGAGAAATAGAAAACAGCATGCAGGAATCCTCCTGTTAAATGTTCCCTGACGGGGAAAGACTAGAGATATCTTCAAGAAAATTAGATACCAAGGGAACATTTCCAGCAAAAATGGGCACAGAAAAGAACAGAAATGGCAGGGACTTAACAGAAGCAGAAGATATTAAGAAGAGGTGGAAAGAATACACAGGAGAACTGTACAAAAAAGATATTAATGACCGAGACAACCACGATGGTGTGATCATTCACCTAGAGCCAGATATTCTGGAGTGTGAAGTCAAGTGGGCCTTAGGAGGTATCACTACGAACAAAGCTAGTGGAGGTGATGGAATTCCAGTTGAGTTATTTCAAATTTTAAAAGATGATGCTGTGAAAGTGCTATACTCAGTATGCCAGCAAATTTGGAAAACTCAGCAGTGGCCACAGGACTGGAAAAGTGTCAGTTTTCATTCCACTCCCAAAGAAAGGCAATGCCAAAGAATGTTCAAACTACCACACAATTGCACTCATCTCACACACTAGTAAAGTAATGCTCAAAATTCTCCAAGCCAAGGCTTCAACAGTACATGAACTGAGAGCTTCCAGATGTTCAAGCTGGATTTAGAAAAGGCAGAGGAACCAGAGATCAAATTGCCAACATTCATTGGATCATAGAAAAAGCAAGAGAGTTTCAGAAAAACATCTATTTCTGCCTTATTGATTATGCCAAAGCCTTTAACTGTGTGGTTCACAACAAACTATGGAAATTTTTCCAAGAGATGGGAATACCAGACCACCTAACCTGCCTCCTGAGAAATCTGTATGCAGGTCAAGAAGCAACAGTTAGAACTGGACATGGAACAACAGACTGGTTCCAAATACGAAAAGGAGTACGTCAAGGCTGTATATTGTCACCCTGCTTATTTAACTTATACGCAGAGTACATCATGAGAAATGCAGGGCTTGACGAAACATAAGCTAGAATCAAGATTGCTGGGAGACATATCATGTCTGAGGTGCATGCAAGATGACAGACATGCAGATGACACCACCCTTATAGTAGGAAGTGAAGAGGAACTGAAGAGCCTCTTAATGAGGAGAATGAAAAAGCTGGCTTAAAACTCAATGTTCAAAAAATGAATCATGGCATCCAGTCCCATCATTTCATGGTAAACAGATGGAGGAACAATGAAAATAGCGACAAAATTTATTTTCTTGGGCTCCAAAATCACTGCAGATGGTGACTGCAGTCATGAAATTAAAAGACACTTGCTCCTTGGAAGAAAAGCTATGATAAAAAGCTATGATAGACAGCATATTGAAAAGCAGAGACAATACTTTGCCAACAAAGGTTCATCTAGTCAAAGCTATGGTGTTTCCAGTAGTCAGGTATGGATGTGAGAGTTAGACCATAAAGAAAGCTGAGCACTGAAGAATTGATGCTTTTAAACTGTGGTGTTGGAGAAGACTCTTGAGAGTCCCTTGAGCTGCAAGGAGATCAAACCAATCAATCCTAAAGGAAATCAATCCTGAATATTCATTAGAAGGACTGATGCTGAAGCTGAAACTGCAACACTTTGGCCAGCTGATGCGAAGAACTGACTCACCAGAAAAGACCCTGATGCTGGGGAAGATTGAAGGCAGGAGGAGAAGGGAATGACAGAGGGTGAAATGGTTGGATGGCATCACCGACTCTATGAACATGAATTTGAGCAAGCTCTGGGAGTTGGTGATGGACAGGGAAGCCTGGTGTGCTGCAGTTCATAAGGTCACAAAGAGTCAGACACGACTGAGTGACTGAACTGATACTGATAGACAAGAGGCACCTTTGTTGAAAGTTTGGTATGTACCTCCCTGGTGACCCAGGGGTTAGGAATCTGCTCTGTAATGCAGGGGACGTGGGTTTGATCCCTGCTCTGGGAACTGAGATCCCACATACCACAACTACTGAACCCACATGGTACAACTAGAGACGTGCTCGAGGTGCCTGAAGAAATTAATTGTTTTTTTTTTTTAAAGGGGGGAGGGGACTGGCAGTCATTATTTGAATGAATTGGAATAACCTGAATGATACTGTGGATTTTTTTAAGTTGGACTAAACATGACATCGAATATCTTGATAATAACTGACAAAATTGCTAACTACTATTATCATTATTTATGACTGTTTATACATCTTATCTCTGATCAGTAAAATGACTCATACAAGGCAGATATTAATATCCCACTGAAGAGCAGAAAAATTAAAGAGTTTGTCAAACCACATAGCCAGCAAGCAGCAGAGCTAGGGTTTGAAGCAGCTTTATCTGACTTCAAGGACCATGCCCTTTCCACCACAGCACAACCTCCTGTTTACTGTTTGAGAAGTAAAACCACTGGCTTTGTAGTTGACCAGCAGCAGGAATGATGATCCCCAGAGCCTGCCACCTTGTGTCAAGATTGGCATGGGACTCATTTTATTCTTCCTTCAAAGTTTAAGTGCCTATTGGACCACTTAGCTCTGGTTTCCTGCCAAGAGATCCTCTATCTTGTGAGAACAGTACAAATGGCCAAGCTCAAAGGACAATTAGATGCTTTCCTGCTCAAGTGTCCAGTTCAGCCCCCTCTTCTCCAGGTCCCTCTGATGACTCATCCTTAGGGACTTCCTGAAAGTGACTGTCCGGAATCCCACCGCTACAGCATTATAACAGAAAAATAATTTCCATGCTCAGCGCCGACTCCAGATGGTTTCTACCGAAGGTAAAATCCACTCATCTGCATGACAACTTCAGAGCTAACCACAAAACGTTATTGAAGATACTGTCCACAGCTTCAAGACTGTATCCCAGGGAACCCATGAGGTAAATCCTTCCCTGAGTTTAGTTCCAGGGAAGAAATGCTTTTCTCTAGAGTGGAATCTGTATACTTTATCTTGCCAGAATAATAAAATGATGTAACCATACCTGTTTCCTTTATATCATGACTTCCAAAAAACGTAAAACCAAACACTGTGCCAAAGTATCTCATCTCAGATGCCCAGTAGGACCTATTTCCCCCTTGCTGCTAGGACTATTTTTGTTTTATATTTTGAAAAAAGGCTCAGATAGACAGTGTGTCTCCTACAGGCCATGCTCCCTGCCTCTCCTGATGTGCCCTTCCTCCCCACATCATTACAAATCTAGTGCTTGTTTTACTACCCCATAGCCTTATTTTTTAAAGTTATGCTTTGGGCTAACCTGGTGGGTCAGTGGTTAAGAACGTGCTTTGTAATCCAGGGGACACCAGTTTGATCCCTGATCTGGAAAGCTCCCACATGCCTCAGGACAATTAAGCCAGTGTACCACAGCTACTGAGCCTGAGCTCTAAAGCCTGCAAGCCACAGCTACTGAAGCCCACGTGCCCTGGAGCCCACGCTGAGCAGCATGAGAAGCCACTGCAGTAAGAAACCCAAGCACCGTAACGAGAGAGTAGCCCTGCTCTCCGAAACCAGAGAGAGCCCTCAAACAGAAAAAAAATAGATGAAATAAAAGAGAAATACCACTAACATATAAATAAAGTTATGCTTTACCTTGTATTCTAACCTCAAATCTCCTGGAAACAGACAAAACCAAATACTCTGGATTTTTTAATAGGCTCTAGTCACATTTATGCACATAGTTATGAATAGCCAACCAGGCTTTATTCTTTGGGGCACAAGATGAGGATGTCAGTCCATAAAGGTTGAGTTTTTTTCCAGATTGCACTGTCTTCCACATCACTCTCTCTTTTTTGTACCACTGCCTGTCTCCATGTATTGCTTTTTTGATCTACCTTTTTGGGATTTCTGCTGTGGGCATCACTCTAATCCTCCATGCAGGCATTAAAACTCCAGGCAGCACCATACTACATACAGAAAACCCTAAAGACTCCACACAAAACTACTAAAGCTAATAAATGAATTAGGCAAAGTAGCAGGACACAAGAATAACATTCAGAAGTTGGTTGCATTTTTTTATACTAACAATGAAAGATCAGAAAGGATATATAAAAAAAGCAAGACCTTTTAAACTCTCACCAAAATAAAATACTCAGGAATAAACCTGACCAAGGAGGTGAAAGACATATACACTAAGAACTTGAAAATGTTAACAAAAGAAATTAAAGAGGATTCAAGGAAATGGAAAGATATATGATGCTCTTGGGCTGGAAGAATTAATATCATTAAAATGAAAAACTGCTCAAAGCAATTTACAGATTTAATGTGATTTCTATCAAATTACCCATGATATTTTTCAAAGAACCAAAGCAAATAATCTAAAATTTTACATGGTACTATAAAAGACCCAGAATTGCCAAAGCAAATCCTGACAAATAAACAAAGCAAGTGGCATAACTCTCCCAGACTTCAGACAATACTATAAAGCTACAGTAATCAAAACAGTATGGAACTGTTATTTGTTTTGTTTTTTTAAAAAAAAAAAAAAACAGACATACAGATCAATGGAACAGAATAGAGAACCCAGAAATAAGCTCACACAACTACAGTCAATTAATCTTCCACAAAGGAGGCAAGAATATAAAGTGGGAAAAAGACAGTCTCTTCAGCAAGTGTGTTGGAAAATTGAACATCTGTATAGAAGTCAATGAAGTTAGAACACACTCTCAAACCATACAAAAAACAAACTTGAAATGGCTTAAAGACTTCAACATAAGACATGATACTATATATGGGGAGGGAGGTGGGAGGGGGGTTCAGGGTTGTGAACTCATGTACACTTGTGGTGGATTCATTTCAATGTATGGCAAAACCAATACAGTATTATAAAGTAAAAAAAAATAAAAAAAAAAAAAAAAGAACTTCTAAAAGAGAGCACAGGCAAAACATTATCTAACAAAAATTGTACCATTGTTTTCTTAGGTCAGTCTCCCAAGGCCAAGGCAAGAGTAATAAAAGCAAAAAATAAACAAATGGGACCTAGTCAAACTTACAAGCTTCCACACAACAAAGAAAACCATAAAAGAAAAAGAAAAGAGAACCTACAGAATAAGAGAAAATATTTGTAAATAACATGACTGACAAGGGCTTAATTTCCAAAGTATACAAACAGTTCATAGAACTCAACCAAAAAAAAACAAACAATCCACCAAAAATGAGAAGACCTTAACAGACATTTCTCCAAAGAAGAAATGTAGATGACCAATGGGCTTCCCAGGTGGCACTAACCCGCCTCCCAGTGCAGGAAACGTAAGAGAGGCAGGTTTGATCCTGGACTGGGGAGATCTTCTGGAGGAGGGCATGTTGATCCACTCCAGTATTCTTGCCTGGAGAATCCCATGGACAGAGGAGCCTGGTAGGCTTTATAGTCCATAGGGTTGCAGAGTCAGACACTACTGAAGTGGCTTAGCACACAATAGGCACATGAAAAGATGCTCAACATTATTAACAAAGAAATGAAAATCAGAACTACAATGAGGTACTACCTCACACTGGTCAGAATGGCCATCATTAAAAAGCCTACAAATAACAAATGCAGGAGAGGGTGTGGAGAAAAGGAAATCCTCTTACACCGTTGGTGAGAATGTAAGTTGGTGCAATCACTCTGGAAAACAGGATGGAGGTTCCTCAGAAAAGTAAAAATATAATTACCAATATGGATCCAGCAACTGCACTCCTGGGCGTATATCCAAAGAAAATTATAATTCAAAGAGACATGTACCCCAGTGTCCATAGCAGGACTATTCACAACAGCCAAGACATGTAACAACCTAAATGTCCATCAACCGATGAATGGATAAAGAAAATGTAGTACACAGATACAACAGAACACTACTCAGCCATAAGAAAGAACAAAATAATGCCATTTGCAACAACACAGATGGACCTAGAGATTATCATATTAAGTGAAGTCAGTCAGAAAGAAAAAGATAAATACCATATGATATCACTTATATGTGGAATCTAAAATATGACACAAACAAACCTAGCTACAAAACAGAAACAGACTCACATACCTAGAGAACAGACTTGTGGTTGCCAAGGGTCAGAGGAGGGAGAAGGAGGAACTAGGGGTGTGGGGTTAGTAGATGCAAACTATTACATTTGGGATGGGTAGATAAAAACTCCTACTATATAGCACAGGGAACTATATCCAATCTACATAGCACAGGGAACTATATCCAATCTACTGGGATAAACCATAATGGAAGAGAGTATTAAAAAAATAATGTATACATGTGTGTAACTGGGCTTCCCTGGTGGGTCAGATGGCAAAGAATCGGCCTGACCTGCCAATGCCAGGAGACCTGGGCTCGATCTTTGGGTCGGGAAGATCCCCTAGAGAAGGAAATGGCAAACCACTCCAGTATTCTTGCCTGGAGAATTGTATGGACAGAGGAGCCTGGTGGGCTACAGTCCATGGTGTCACAAAGAGTCAGACACAACTGAGTGTGTGTAACTGAGTCACCTTGCTATATAGCAGAAATTAGCACAACACTGTAAGCCAAAAATACATATGCAATGCCCAAACTTGGCCTATACCAGGGGTAAGGTCCATGAGCTGGACTCACTGCTTCTGCATCTGCAGCCCTTGGACACATCTCAGGAGACTCATCTAAGGCTGAGCAGCTTCTTCATTGGAATTGCAATTCTCTTGGGCATCTGGCACCTCCCACTTCACCTCAAATCACCTCCCCTCCAGCTCTACCTGTTCCCCTATTGACCTTTCCAGGAATTGATGAAGGTTTGTGTAACTTAGGACTTTATGTCCAAAGGAAACTGGCAGAGCACCAAAAACAGGGCGGGCAGATGTTGATTGCCAGACAGAAACATTGGAAACTGGAGAGGGATTTTGACACAACGAAGGCCCTCAAATATTCAATATCAAATGAATGAATGAACCAACAAACTCTCATTTATCACCGCTTTCCCACCTTGATACCTAGACAAAGCCAGCAAGCAAACCCCAAGTTCTAAGCACCCAGATTTCTTCAAGGATTGGAGTCCTATGAATTTGCTGCAGTAAGTGTGATAACAACACAAAACTTGAATTCTCTTTATGCTTAAAAAGAAAGCTAGATCACACCTCTGCCTGGCCAAAGAGCTTCTTTATAATGACCAGGCATGACTGTCTGGCAGAAGCCATGTCTTTGCTTTGTTCAGTAACTCTGGGCAAGTCACTTGCTCAATGAGACTTTTTCATTTTTTTGCAAAATACACGTACAATTGACCATTGTATCCTTTTTTAAATGGACGGTCCAGAGTCATTACGTACATTCACATTGCTGTGCAGCCATCACCACCATCCATCACCAGAACTGTTTACATCTTCCCAAACTGAAACTCTCTGCCCATTAAATAGCAACTTCCTATCCCTACTCCACCTGTCCTGGGAACCACCATTCTCTATGAGCCTGATTGTCTAAGTAGCATCACAAATTATTCTCCCTTTTGTGATTGGCTTAATGTACTGAACATAATGTCCTCCAAGTTAATCCATGTTGTAGCCTGTGTCAGAATTTCCTTCCTTGTAAGACTGTGAATAATGCTTCACTGTGGGTACAGACCACATTTTTTTTACCCATTCTTCTATCAGTGGATACCTGAGCTGTTTCCAACTTTTGACTATTGTGAATAACGCTGCTATGAACACAAGTGTACAAGTATCCGAGTCCCTGCATTCACTTCTTTTGGGTGTATGCCCAGAAGAGGAATTGCTAGATCACATGGTAATTCTACATTTATTGTTTTGAGGAACCACCACACTGTTTTGTTCAACGGGACTTTTCAAAGCGCTTAAGGAGCTAGGCACAGCTGTCCTTTTGCCAAGCTGATTCCTGAGAGATGTTGCCTGGGTGCAGATCTGCCCAGAAGGTTGTCTTACCTCATTCTCTAGAGGAGAAGGACCCACCTGCTGTTTGGAATAAGTCCTGCTTTCCACACTGGATCTCGGTCTGAACCTGACCCTGCTTCACTATCCGCTCCTGTAAAGCGGGTCAATAATACTTAATTTACAGGTTTTTTGTAAGAGTCAGGGATGAGGCACAAAGCAGTGAGGTAAGAATTTACAAAGTGAAAATGTAGAGACTTCTCTGATGGTTTCAGTGACTAAGACTCTGTGCTCGCAATGTAGAGGGCCTGGTCAGGGAACTAGATCCCACATGCCTCAACTAAGAATTTGCATGCTGCAAGTAAGAATTCACATGGCCAAATAAATATTTTTAAAAATAAAAAGAAATAAAAGAAAATGAAGATGTGAATCTCACCCTACTGACTGAAAAGGGTGATTGTGAAAACCAAAGTAACAGATGACAGACCTGGAAAGGGTCATGCATTATACAGATGCTCTCCTCATTTCTTTCTTTTGCTACAGCTTCCTGCCCCCTGGGCTCGAGTCTCTCTTTCACTACAGATTCAGAGTGAACTCTCTAAAATAGACACACTCCTGCCCCTCCCAGTTAGGTTTTTACCCTTTACCCTCGCCAGGCCTTTCTTTCTTCAGTCTATTTCTCTGATACTGACACTTTACCTCGAATTTATTTGGTTGCACCAGGTATTAGTTGTGGCATGTGGTATTTTTAGTTGGGACATGCAAACTCTTAGTCGTGGCATGTGGGATCTAGTTCCCTGACCAGGGATCAAACCCTAGTCCCCTGTACTGGGAGCACTTAGCTGCTGGAATAACAGGGAAGTCCCACCCCCATGATCTTCTTAATGCTGGCCCCCTCAGCACCTAGAGCACCCTTCCTCCAATCCTAGCTAAAGCCAGTCATCCTTTAATTACTGATTTCTGACATTTCCAGACCTTTTCTGGCTCCACCAAGCTAGATTCGAGGCCCAAAGCACCAGGAACAGAGATCTATCACCATGCCAAGCACATGCTTCATTATAACCATCTGTGCACTGATTTCCCCAACTAGATCACCTCCTCAAAGTCAGTGGTTTAGAAGACTCATCTCTGCACTTCCGGTCTTAGCACAATGCCAGGCTGTTTACTGAACAAATAGATGACTATAAACACAGGGTGGCGTTTTTATTGTAAGAAAGTTGAAATAGTTCACACATGATTAACTCGAGTTAATCATTCTACATGACTATTAGAGAATAATTAGTATTACTATGAAATGGGGCATTTTTTAAAAATTGGCACCATGAAGGATGGAAACCAAAGGATACTTTCAAGGTACTTTTGAGTTCCTCGAGTCTGCACAGTTCTGAGAGATGCTTTCCTTTTCTCAGCATCTGAGAAATATTCTGATCTCTACATTCGTAGTCATAATGACATGACCTCTGACAAGAAGCCATCCCAAAGCTATTTCTCATCAGTGTGTGAAAACAATAAGAACACTCTAGCATTCAGTTCAGTCACTCAGTATGTCTGACCCTTTGCATCCCCACAGACTGCAGCACGTCAGGCCTCCCTGTCCATCACCAACTCCCGGAGTCCACCGAAGCTAATGTCCATTGAGTCGGTGGGGACTGGGCGTCGATGGCCATCCAGCCATCTCATCCTCTGTCGTCCCCTTCTCCTCCTGACCTCAATCTTTCCCAGCATCAGGGTCTTTTCCAAATGAGCCAGCTCCTGGAATCAGGTGGCCAAAGTATTGGAGTTTCAGCTTCAACGTCAGTCCTTCCAATGAACACCCAGGACTGATCTCCTTTAGGATGGACTGGGTGGATCTCCTTGCTGTCCAAGGGACTCTCAAGAGTCTTCTCCAACACTACAGTTCAAAAGCTTCAATTCCTTTTTGCTCAGCTTTCTTTATAGTCCAACTCTCATACATGACTACTGGAAAAACCATAGCCTTCACTAGATGGACCTTTATTGGCAAAGTAATGTCTCTGCTTTTTAATATTCTGTCTAATATTCTTGGTCATAACTTTCCTTCCAAGGAGTAAGTGTCTTTTAATTTCATGGCTGCAGACACCATCTGCAGTGATTTTGGAGCCCCCCAAAATAAAGTCTCTCACTGTTTCCCCATATATTTGCCATGAAGTGATGGGACCAGATGCCATGATCCTAGTTTTCTGAATGTTGAGCTCTAAGCCAACATTTTCACTCTCCTCTTTCACTTTCATCAAGAGGCTCTTTAGTTCTTTGCTTTCTACCATAAGAGTGGTGTTACCTGCATATCTGAGGTTATTGACTCTGCAACACCATGGACTATAGCCCTCCAGGCTCCTTCTGTCCATGGGATTTCCCAGGCAAGAATACTGGAGTGGGTTACTATTTCCTTCTCCAGGGAATCTTTCCAACCCAGGTATTGAACCTGTCTCTCCTGCACTGTAGGATGCTTTACCACCTGAGCCACCATTAATCAGCTCTTTTTAAGCTTCAAATGGTGTACTCTAGTTCTTACAGGTGTTGGCAATTATTAATTAATTATTAATGAGTTTTGATTTTATTGTTGAATTTTTAAAATTTATTTGTTTGGCTGCATCGAGTAAGTTCAGTAGCTGTGGTGCTCAGGCTTAGTCGCTCCAAGGCATGTAGGATCTTAGCTCCCCCAAGAATCAAACTTGCCTCCCCTACATTACAAGGTAGATTCTTAACCACTGGACCACCAGAGAAGTTTCCCCAGATTTTGATTTTTATGTTTGGGGTTTATTGCCACGAATGGAGGCCCTCAGGGTGAGAATTACTAATGTAGACTAGCTAAGATTTAACCTTTTAAAGATTTGTATCATTTTACTCACAAATACACAATGCTTTTAAGCAAATGTTAATGCTAGATATGGAAAATATTTTCCAAATAGAAAATATTATACATTAGAAATTCATAATTTTATATTTGATGGAGAACTGACACTTCTGGAGGAACATACCCAGACATGGTGTTAAGGATCATCAAGAATTTCTACTTAAAGATTTAGAATCCTTACAACTCCTAGAATTACCTTCTTTCCTTGGGTGGACACAGGTGAGGTGCTAGCAGTTTGAAAGAGCTTTCTTACTTTTGATTATCTCAAATTAAGAGGTCTGTCTAGTCTAAAAACAAACAAAAAAAAGGCGGCGGTTGGGGGGGGGCGGNATTTCACAGCCCACCCCACCACCAAGAAAAACAGGATGGCCCGGAAGAGCCCCCCACTACCTTGCTACAGCGCCAGGTGGACAGGTCTCGGAGGCCGGAAAGCACGCGACAGGAGCCCGGGCAATACCCGCAGGAGAAGCGCAGCGGCAACCGAGGCCAGAGCTGCGGGTAAGGTCCCGCCCCTATAGCGCCACGCCCCTCGGCCGCCCGCAAACCCTTGGGGCTCGGCCGCCACAGCCACAGTTGGGTCACCTCCGGACCCCAGCGCCCGGTGCACTGTGGGAAGCCCGAGCCCGCCGCCGAGCCTGCACTGACCCCTGGCGGGCGCGTCCTACAACTAACCCAGGGCTGGCGGGGACCGCGTGCGGGAACCGGCCGACGGAGGGGAGGCGCCAGGCGCTCAGGGGGACCCCAGGAAGCTAGTACTGGTTGCCTATTGCTCCACATCTCAAAGATGAAAATAAATAATGCTTTCAAAGTGCCTAGGGCCCCCTCCGGGGTAGTGATACAAATGAAAAACTAAGCAACTGTCAGTCTCGGAAAAACTTTTTAAGTTAGGAAAAGTAATTTTAAAATCATAAAACTAAATCTGTCTAGAGAATAACGGTAATACGGAACATAGACTACAAAAATGTCTAATCCAGGACTTTTTCTTCTTGGTATACTCCTCAAGGAAACAGTTCAAGTAGAGTGAAAATAAATTATACAAAAATATTCACAGTGACAAATTAGAATGTAACAAACAGCTAAAAATATGTGAAAGGTATAAAAATAATACGTATGTGTGTGTGTGTTAGTTGCTCACTTATTTAATAAAACAACCTCGGCCCAGGGATCGAACCCAGGTCTCCTGCATTGCAGGCAGATTCTTTGCCATCTGAGCTAATACCATCTTTTTAAAAAATAATATGTAGCTATTTAAATAAAAATATGAATATCATCACTAACTAGAAATATTTCTATCAAATACTGTTAAAAACACAGAACCCAAGAAAGCACATGGCCTGTGAGTCTATGTGAAAATACATGTGTTAACAAATGTGAAAAGAACCTTGGGAACAATGTATAGAGAGTTTACTATGTCTTAAGGCTTCCCTGGTGGCTCAGTGGTAAGGAACCTGCCTGCCAATGCATTTTAAAAAACTTATGTAGTGGTGGGAGGGGATTCATGTTTGGGAACGCTTGTACACTCGTGGTGAATTCATGTCAATGTTTGGCAAAACCAATACAGTAATGTAAAGTAAACTAAAGTTAAAATAAAAATTTTAAAAGTTTAAAAAAAAAAAAAACTTATGTAGTAAAGATAAGACAACTTGCAAGCATGCTCAGTTCTAATTTTGGATGGAACTGCAGTATTTTAGTTTTCCTTCACTTTACATGATAAAGAAAAAATTTTGAGGTTTTAGTGAACCAAGACAGTTTTGCTTATCTGCAAACCCTGATGTGGCACAAAAAAGTAAATTTATTAGGGGAGTGTATTAGTTTACCAGAGCTAAAACTACCACTGACTGGGCAACTTAAGCAACAGAATTTATTGTCTCACAGTTCTAAAGGCTGAAAGTCTGAGATCAAGGTATTGGCAGGATTTATTCCTTCTGGGAGCAGTGAGGGGTTTGTTGTCCAGTCACCAAGTCATGTCCAACCCTTTGTGACCCCATGGACAGCAGCACGCCAGGCTTCCTTATTCTCCACTATCTCCTGGAGTTTGCTCAAATTCATGTCTACTGAGTCACTGATGCTATCTAACCATCTCATTCTCTGCCACCCTCTTCTCCTTTTGCCTTCAATCTTTCCCAGCATCAGGGTCTTTTCCAATGAGTTGGCCCTTCGCATAAGGTGGCCAAAGTATTGGACCTTCAGCATCAGTCCTTCCAATGAATATTCAGGGTTGATGTCCTTTAGGATTGACCAGTTTGACCTGCTTGCTGTCCAAGGGACTCTCAAGAACTTCTCTAGCACCCTAACTGAAAAGCATCAATTCTTCTGCACTCAGTTTTTTTTTGATTTAGTAATCCTGTATACAGTCTCAAACATATCAAAACCCTGTCAGCTTGAACACAGTACAACTAAACTGATTACAGCATTCTTCTTTCTGTCCTCTAACACCTTTCAGGCTTTCCCAGTAGAACCAGAGATATCAATGGAAGAAGACAGCCTTTAGCTTCACAGATAGTAGATCAGATGTGTCTGACCTCCTGCAGGAAGGGCTTGGAGAAGGTGTGTCCATGTGTCCAAGGAGGAATACACCATCTCTTGCATTTGTGCCTCAAGAACAAGGTCAGAGAGGCTGTGGGTGGGGAATTGTAAGCAGGATCTCATCACTGGAAAACACACACAAACAGCCTCCTGTGAAGAACTCAACTTTTGTTCAGGGGGCAGATAAGAGCCTCAGCTTGGGGATGTCGACCAAAAAAAGATGCACAACTTGAGAACTGTTAAGTTTTATTGGGGGCAAAATGAGGACAGCAGCCAAAGAGGCAGCAACTCAGATAACTCTGGGATACTGCTCCAAAGAAGTAGTGGGAGAAGGTCAATATATAAAGTTTTGGTGAAGGCAGAGTTGAGTACCATTAAGCACTCATTTTACAAAAGGTTTTTTGCTAGTCATGAGGATCTGATGTCACCATGAAGGAATTTACTGCTTCTCTAGATATGAGGAGATGCAAGGATTGGAATCATAAAGTCTGTTCCTAAAATCACCCATCACTTCATGACAAATAGATTGGGAAAGAATGGAAACAGTAACAGACTTTATTTTCCTGGGATTCAAAATCACTGCAGATGGTGACTACAGCCATGAAATTAAAAGATACTTGCTCCTTGGAAGGAAAGCTATGACCAACCTAGACAGAATATTAAAAACCAGAGACATTACTTTGCCAACCAAGTCCATCTACTCAAAGCTATGATTTTTCCAGTAGTCATGTATAGATTCAAGAGTTGGACCATAAAGAAAGCTGAGCAACAAATAATTGATGCTTTTGAACTGTGGTGTTGGAAGAGACCCTTGGAGAGTCCCTTGGACTTCATGGAAATCAAACCAATTAATCCTAAAGGAAATCAGTCCTGAATATTCATTGGAAGTACTGACCCAGTCTTCCTGAGCTGAGCCAGCCTCTCCCAATTCACCTCACTACATGGTTTCGACAAGAAGCTTAAAATCATTACTGAGTCCTGCCTCCTGCTTTTGGAGATGATGGGGACCCAGAAGATCTCTGAGAGAACAAAGCCCTAAATGCCTCCATTTCCATCTATTTGTTTGTTAATTCTTCTAAAAGAACCAGAAGCCCAATTAGAGGTATACTAATGAAAACAACTGATTCTCCAGAAAGAAAAGTTCTAATTCATGGTGTTTGCAGATGTAAATAAAACTGAGCAGAACCCTGTGGGGCTCCTGGGCATAGAAAACTTTCTGTGTCCTCCTTTCTTGTTTGTAGGAAATAGGCTTCAGCCTCCATGAAAGTGAAAGTCGCTCAGTTGTGTCCGACTCTTTGTGACCCCATGGACTATACGGTCCATGGAATTCTCCAGGCCAGAATGCTGGAGTGAGTAGCCTTTCACTTCTACAGGTGATCTTCCCAACCCAGGGACTGAACCCAGTCTCCCATATTGCAGGCAGATTCTTTACCAGCTGAGCCACAGGGAAGCCCAAGAATACTGGAATGGGTAGCCTATCCCTTCTCCACCAGATCTTCCTGACCCAAGAATCATACTGGGGTCTCCTGCATTCCAGGCAGATTCTTTACCAACTGAGCTATCAGGGAAGCCCTAGCCTCCATGACCTTTCCTGAATCCCAAAGGGCAGGTTCAAATAGATGCTAATCAGGGAAGGGAGAGGCTTCAGAGACAAGGGAGGAGAGGCCAAGAAACAATAGTGCAGCCTTGGCATAGAATCCCAGTTCCACCCTAAGGGATACACTTAGCAATATCTTTGAGCTCTTCTGTAGAACTAGAAGGAGATGTTCTCCCCAAACAAACAGGAGATGTTAACTACTTGAAGCATTCTTCATGCCAGAAAGAAGGTCCCAATTTGATAACCTTGGGAATCAAAAAGCTCATCAGGGGATCCTCTGAGGCCAGATCAAAGGAACTTGAACCCTGCACAAAGCCTGATCCTTGTCAACAACCCCGCCCTTGTATCATTGCTATAAAACTCCTCACCAAATCCTCCCAGGTAGGGACACACAGATTTTCAGGTCATGAGCCTGCTGTGTCCCCTTTTGCCAGGTGAAGCAATAAAGCTATAATTTTCTACTTCACCCAAAACTCTGTCTCTGAGATTCTATTCGACACCAGTGCAGAGTGGCTGAGTTTAGCATCATAAATACTTCCATATGGCTGATTTCAAGCTACCAACAGGAGGTCACTGAAGGCAGAGTTGGAGCACCGGCACACCCAACACCAAGCCCAGGTAACTGGTTTCAGGGTCTCAAAGCCGGAAGGCTGCCAAGGAGCCATTTTTGGGAGCAGACAGAAGGTAGGCCTTGTGGGTTTAGAGCAGAGCCTCCAACTGAGCAGCAATGCTAGTGGGAAGCCATGGGCAGCGGGACAGCACTATGAGAATCTGGGCCCCCTCACAGCCTCCAGGGCAGTGGGGGTGGGGAATGGGCAAGGAGACCAAGCCCAGAAGGAGAAAGTGCATTCTTTCCGAGCCGAGAGAGGCTCACTCAGCCTGGGTAAGAGAAATAGGACAGGCACAAGTGAAGCAATCAGAATGTTCTCCGCTTGAAGGAAAACACGCCTCTTTCATTTCCCTTCTTAGGGTGTTCGCCCTGAGATGACCTTGGCAGGAAGAGGGACATTTAGGTGAGAGTTTCCAGGGCTCACCCAGCGGTCATGTCACTGGGCTTACATTCCACAAGGTCGTTCTCCCACTTGAGTGACTTCGTATGAGGCTGAGCCCAGTGTAAGACACACGTGGTCTCCTGTTATTGCTGATAAAGCTTGTGTGAAGGCAGGCAGAGTACATCATGAGAAATGATGGGCTGGATGAAGCACAAGCTGGAATCAAGATTTCTGGGAGAAAATATCAATAATTTCAGATATGCAGATGACACCACCCTTATGGCAGAAAGTAAAAAAGAACTAAAGAGGCTCTTGATGAAAGTGAAAGAGCAGAGTGAAAAAGTTGGCTTAAAGCTCAACATTTAGAAAACTAAGATCATGGCATCCAGTCCCATCACTTCATGGCAAATAGATGGGGAACCAGTGGAAGCAGTGGCAGGCTTTATTTTTGGGGGGTCCAAAATCACTACAGATGGTGACTGCAGCTATGAAACAAAAAGCCGCTTACTCCTGGGAAGGAAAGTTATGACCAACCTAGATAGCATATTCAAAACCAGAGACATTACTTTGTCAACAAAGGTCCATCTAGTAAAGGCTATGGTTTTTCCAATAGTCATGTATGGATGTGAGAGTTGGACTATAAAGAAAGCTGAGCGCTGAAGAATCGATGCTTTTGAACTGTGGTGTTGGAGAAGACTCTTGAGAGTCCCTTGGACAGCAAGGAGATCCAACCAGTCCATCCTAAAGGAGACCAGTCCTGGGTGTTGATTTGAAGCACTGATGTTGAAGCTGAAACTCGAAAACTTTAGCCGCCTGATGCCAAGAGCTGACTTGTTTGAAAAGACCCTGATGCTGGGAAAGATTGAAGGCAGAAGAAGGGGACAACAGAGGATGAGATGGTTGGATGGCATCACCGACTCAATGGACATGAATCTGAGTACGCTCCGGGAGTTGGTGATGGACAGGGAGGCCTGGCGTGCTGCAGTCCACGGGGTCGCAAAGAATCAGACACGACTGAGTGACTGAACTGAACTGAAGGCGGGTAAGACAACCAAGAGAAACTGCTGGGTCTCCTGTCACTCCAGCTGGCTCTCACGGGCTCTGTACCTGTTTAAGCGCAGACTAGGGGTGCACCTGCCCTCCAGCCTAGCCCAGAAGTTGACTCTGCTTTCAGTGTTGTCCTTTTGTTAGTTCAGTCATTCGTTTGGCCACATCAGGGCTCAGTGGCAGCATGCAGGCTCTTTACTGCATCATGTGGGGTCTTTTGTTGGGGCACGTGGACTCCCTTAGTTGCGTCACGCAGGCTCCAAAGCACTTGGGCTTCAGTAGTTGTAGTGCACAGGCTTAGCCACTTCTCAGCAAGTGGGATCTTAGTTTCCCGACCAAGGATCACACCCGTGCCTCCTGCATTGCAAGGTGGATTCTTAGCCGCTGGACCACCAGGGAAGTCTCCTTAATGGTGTTCTTGTACAATAATCCCCCACCCTTGCTGGGGTGATTTTTCCCATGAGCACAGCTGATACACGTATGTTCCTTTCTGCTTAAAAACCCTTCCCTGGGTCAGGTTGACTCTCTTTTACACAAGACACAGGCTTTTCCTGATCTGGCATCTACTTACCAGCTGTATCTGCCTCTCCACTCCTGGTAACTTCACTTTATCTAAGTTGTCATTCCCAAACAAGCCATGTTTGCTTGATTTTAGGCCTTAATACTTGTTTTTCCTGAGTTTTTACTCTTTTCCTAGCTCTGTGGGTCTCTTCTCATGCCAGGAATCTTGAGTCACATCGATAGTTTTATTATTAAAATTCCAGGTTTTGGGTTTGTTCTTTTTACTATCTTTTATTGTGGCAAAATACATGTAATATAAAATGTGGCATTTGAACCATTTTTAAGTGTAGAATTTGGTGGCATTAGTGACAATCACAAACTATACAACCATCGCCACTACTTCCATAATTTTTCATCACTCTAAACAGCAACTCTGAGCCTATTAAGCAATAACTCCCTGCTCTCTTTTTCACCCAATCTCCACTAACACCTAATGTCTAATTTACTCAGCCTCCAGGAGTTTGCCTATTCTAGGTATTTTCTATAAATGCAATCATACAATAATTGTTCTTTTGTATCTGGCATCTGCAACTTAGCTTATTTTCAAGATTCATCCATGTTGCGGCATGTATCAGAATTCTTTTCCTTTTCGTGGCTGAAGAATATACCACTGAGTGAAATAACACATTTTATTTATCCATTCATATGTTAACAACATCCAGGTTGTTTCCACCTTTGGGTTATTGTGAATAATTCTGCTCTGAATATTGGTTAACACGTCACGTTTCTAAGGTAGAACTGGCTAAGTGCCATTTATCTTACAGAATCATCTACAAGTGGAAAATGATGGAACAGGAGTTCAAGCTCAAACCTCTGACCTGTGTCCAGGATGTTTCCACTTTGCCCCACTGAAATATAGACTTTCTCATATGGACTATCACGTGTAAGTGGGAGGACTGAAGGGAGCAGAGGTTACTTAGGAGGCTCCAGTAAGCCTGCAGTTACAGGTAGGGCTTTACCCAAGGGAGATAAAAATGGGTTCACATTTGATGTCCATAAATGCCCACATGCAGTCATGCTCAGAAAGTAAAATGGTGTGGCGACCGATGTGGGTATGTGAATATTAACTGGTTGAGAGAAGAATGGAGAAGAATGGAAGATAAGATTTTAAAAAAATTTTTTTAAAGGGACTTCCCTGACAATCCAGTAATTAAGAGTCTGTGCCAATGTAGCAGGCACGAGTTCAATCCCTGATCAGGGAACTAAGATTCTGCATGCCACTTGGTACAGCCAAAAAGCTAAAAAATAAATAAAGAAAGAAAAACTAAGAATGGGATATAAATGGAAAGAAGGGAGATTAGAGTAAGTGGTCATTTGTACTCAGCAAAGCTTTAGTCAAGCTACCAAATCACTACCATATAATAAATTTAGTCTGATAAAGACAGAGTGGAATAGATGCCAACATGCAATCTTATTTCATGACCTGAATACAAACAAGGGTATACAATGGGTCATTTGTAGAACACCATGATCTAGCTTAAGTTTGGTCAAACCCAGCCCATTGCTGTTAACCTGCTTCCTAAGAAATAATCACTGAAAGCCTCTTTGATTTGCTCCCCCTGCCCCACAGACTTGAGACCTCATACTGAATTTTGACAGCATTTACGAGAAGTTGCCAGACACTCCAATTTGTACACTCAGAAGTTCCTTTATGACCCTAATCCTGGGCCACTGCCAGGCAAAATTAGGGAGTAAACAAGCAGGTGTCTTTCCCTTCCAGGCACCAGGTGTTAACAACAGGTATGAATCATCAAGGAGAGGATTTTAGGCATGAGTAGGGAAGAAATTTTTTGAATGTGGGAACGCTGTGGGCACTCCTCACATCACACTGTCGAGACATACCATGTACTCAGCTTGGCTGAAGGGTTAGTCCTGTCTGGACAGATCCTCTCAAGACTGAGATACTCTGGCAGGAAGTGGGCTTTGAAAGAACATCCCACTTCCTGGTGTTGAGCATAACTGGGAACACTAGTCTACCTTGATGCAGTCCAGATAAAAAGGGTTTGAGATGATGTAGCTTAAGGAAGGAAGCAAAAAAGTAACCTTGGGGAATAAGCCTGTAAATTAATTTTGTTTTCCCTTCAATTTCATGTACCTAGAGAGCAAAACCACAGCAAGTTCTAAGACTGTATGGAGCCACTAGATGGTCACTAGGTGGTCACTAGGCTGTTCCTGGGAGCCCTCATGTGTTCCTAGCTCCTGCTTCATATCCAGGTCCACACTCAGTACACAGCTACTGATGAATTCACCTAGAAAGGAAAGCTCCTACACATTCAGGCAGTATCAGTCTTGAGCAAAAATCTTAAGGAGCACAAAATTTGCCTTTTACATCTGACTACCTCTCCCTTCTCTCTATAGGGCTTCTATCTCCCTTTCTCAGCTACTGACTCATCACCTCTTACAGCTTCTCCATTTCCTTCCACATAAAATTGTCCTTATCTGTTTACTGAAAGGAGCTTACACACTGACTTATACTAAGGTGTGAATGACTGAAAATGGCTTACTATCCTGCCATTTGCAAGAGTGGTTACATTCTTCAAAGTAATAATTTCACTAGTGATAGATTTGATACAATAGTTTCTTAAATCCAAGAAATGGAGAAAGACACACCATATTAATACTAATCAAGAGAAAACTATATATTCTTTTTAAGATTCTTTTTCCATTATACATTATTACAAGATATTGAGTATAATTCCCTGTGCTATACAGTAGATTCTTGTTACCTATTTTATATACAATAGTTAATGATAACCTAAAACTCTAATTTATCCCTCCCTCCCTTTCCTCTTTGGTACCATAAATTTGTTTTCTATGTCCATGAGTTTACTTCTGTTTTGTAAATAAGTTCTCTTGTATCATTTTTTTAAGATTCCACATATAAGCAGTATCATACAATATTTGTCTTTGTCTGACTTACTTCACTTAGTATGATAATTTTTAGGTCCATTCATGTTGCTGCAAATGGCATTATTTCGTTCTTTTTATGACTGAGTGCTTAGCAGCAGCAGCAGCAGTATTCCACTGTGTATATATATACCACATATTCTTTACTCATTCATCTTTCAATGGACATAGGTTGCTTCCATATCATACCTTAACAAATTAAAAAAAAAGAGAGAGAGAAATCAAAGTATTCTCTCAAACCACAGTGGAAATAAACTATAAATCAATAACAAAAAGATTGCTGAAAAATTCTAAAATATTTGGAGACTAAACAATACACTTCTAAATACCACATGGGTCAAAGAAGTCTCAAGAGAATATTTTAAAATTTTAAACTAATTGAAAACACAACTTATCAAAATTTATCATATTCAGAGAAAGCAGTGCAAAAAGGGAAATTTATAGCATTTAATACATTTATTACAAAAGAAGAAAGATCTAAAACCAGTAATCTAAGCTTATACTTTGCATGCATGTGTGCTCAGTAACTTCAGTCATGTCCAACTCTTTACAGCCCTATGGACTGTGGCCCAACAGGATTCTCTGTCCATGGGATTCCCTAGGCATGAATATTGGAGTGGGTTGCCATGCTCTCCTCCAAGGGATCTTCCTGACCCAGGGATCAAACCCATATCTCTTAAGTTTCCTGCACTGGGAGGCAGATTGCAATTAGAATAGAAATAAATGAAATTAAAAGCAGGAAAGCAACAGAGAAAATCAGCAAAACCAAAAGCCAATTATTTGAGAAGATCAATAAAATGGATACGCCTCTGGCCAAGCTAGTAAAGAGAAAAAGAGAGAAAACAGAAATTGCTAATATTAGAAATGAAAGCGGGGCTATCACTACACCTCCCATGGATGTTGTAATAAAGGAATATAATGAACAAACTTATGCCTACAAATTTGATAACTTAGATGAAATGGGTCAATTCCTTGAAGATGTAGTTCTTTTTTTCCTAAACTCTTTTCTACCAAGACTCACACAAAGAGACTATATAATCTGTACAGGCTTTTCTCTATTAAAGAAAGTAAGTGGATCAATAATTAATAACCTTCTAAAACTGAAAGCATTAGGCCCAGATGGTTTCACTGATGACTTTTAACAAACATTTAAGGAAGAAATTTTATTGATTCCCTTAGGATCTTTCCCAGAAAAGAGAGGCACCGGGAACACTTCCTAACTCATTCTGTGAGGACAGCACTATCTCAATATCAAAGCCAGACAAAGTCTTCACAAGAACAGAAAACAAAACTAGTATCTCCCATGAACACAGAAGCAAAAATATTTAAAGAATTATTAGTAAGTTGAAGCCAACATTATATGAAAATACAATTACAATCCAGAATATCAGAGTTAGATGAACCCATAAAAACAAAAAATTTCATGTTCCATTTAAAAAATGGAGACACTCTGGGGCAGAGAGGTTAAAAATCTGGCCCTTGAGTACATGACAAGGTGGAGCAATACAGG
Organism: Redunca redunca; assembly: GCA_006410935.1. Classification (NCBI taxonomy): domain Eukaryota; kingdom Metazoa; phylum Chordata; class Mammalia; order Artiodactyla; family Bovidae; genus Redunca; species Redunca redunca. The sequence goes on from SJYQ01003748.1 coordinate 200,464, forward strand.
ACAATAGCTTCCAATAGATCAGGGCTTGATTCCCAAACACCAAGAAGTCATTTGCACCCATCTGAGCCCTTGTTTCTTCATCTGTAAAATAGGCATAATAGGAATCACTTCACAGGATTGCTGTTAAACTTAAGACTGAAACCTGAAGAGCACTGGCACAGTTTTGCCACATAAGAATCCTCAATAATAATTTTCCTTCTTTCTTTTGGATCTCAGGGTCAGAGCTAAAGCTCAGTGCTGGGCTCTGGAGTTGCAGTTCATACCTGTTTCCTCTGGTCCCAATGACAGCAGCAGGCAGAGTATTTACAGGTATCAGGTTCAGGCTGGGGATGAAGGGACCCCTAGGTGTGTTACCATGTCTCTGTAGCTGTGCTCTCCCGCAAATGAGATACAGAATGGGGCTTAGTTTCTGCCTCTACCCTGATAAGCTGTACATGAAAACCTAGATCCACCTGCAGTTCAGTTTTTCCATCACAGAAATAGGGTGTGGGTCTGTTAGTTGCTCGGTCATGTCTGACTTTGTTACCTCATGGACTGTAGCCTATCAGGCTTCTCTGTCCATGAAGTTCTTCAAGCAAGAATACTAGAGTGGGTTGCCATTCTCTTCTCCAGGGGATCTTCCCTACCCAGGGGTCGAACCCGAGTCTCCCACATTGCAGGCAGATTCTTTACCTCTGAGCCACCAGTAAAGGTCATTAAAAATCAATATTATCTTTTGATATTGATATTTTGGAAGGCCCCCCAACTGCTCAATTCAATGAGCCTTCCTTAACCTGTACTTATATATATATGCTGTAAATCCAGAAATGTGTGTGTGTGTGTGTATGTTTGTATAACTGGGGATAGTGGAGGGTGATGGGAATAAATGGGAAAGTGGTCCTATTCCCATATTTCCAACATGGAAAAATGATCAGTGTCAATAAGGACTTTGGTCAGTCTAGGTCGTCATTTAGTTTAGTTTAGTTTAGTCACTCAGTCGTGTCTGACTCTTTGCGACCCCATAAGCCAGTAGATCAGGAAAAGAAGGCTGCATGGTCTTAGAAGAGAATGTGAGCAGAGGAAGACAAAAAGGAAGGAAAGAATTAGTTGCTCAATCGTATCCAGCTCTTTTTGACCCTATGGACTGTAGCCTGCCAGGCTCCTCTATCCATGGGGATTCTCCAGGCAAGAATACTGGAGTGGGTTGTCATTTCCTCCTTCAGAGGATCTTCCAGACCCAGGGATCGAACCCAGGTCTCCTGCATTGCAAGCAGATTCTTTACCATCTGAGACATCAGGGAAGCAGAGGAAGACAAATGCAAAAGCAATTTAAAAAACAGCACTAGAGGATTCTCCCTACAGCCCAGTGGCTTCCCAAATTAGTATTTTCAATACCTGACCTCTGCCCAGAACTCTAGATGAAGAATTGAATGGTTTCACAGGCATCTCAAATGAACTTGCTCAGAAGAGAGTTCTTGACTCTACCTTCTCACATCCAGACTGGCTCCTCTTTCAAGCACCCCAAATCAGAAAAGGGCAACACAATACACTTGGTTACTTAAGCCAAAAATCTAGGGATGTTCCCAGGTCTCTTTCTTTCATCTTCCTATGGGCCTTCAATGCTACATTCACAATGCATCCTAATCCATTCTCTTCTCCACATCTCTACTTCTACAACTCAACCACCATCAAGTCTGGGCCAAATTTCTGTTTTACCATTGTGGTATTCACCCTGATCCCAGATTTGTTCCCTCTTCACAAACCCACCAGTGACCTTTTAAAAATATGTGTGTGCGTGTGTTAGTCACTCAGTCATGTCCAACTCTTTTGCAACCTTATGGACTGTAGCCCATCAGGCTCCTCTGTCCATGGGATTTCCCATGCAAGAATTCTGGAGTGGGTTGCATGCCCTCCTCCAGGGGATCTTTCCCACCCAGGGATCAAGTATGCATTGTAGGCAAATTCTTTACCATCTGAGCCAATATAGACCAGATCAAATTATCCCTAAGCTTAAAGCTTTCCAATGATTTCCCACTGCACTTGGAAAAAATTCCAAATTCCTTCTTTAGAGTCAGAAAAGCCTCAATGATCCCCCTACCCTCCACTGTCTTTCCAACTCATCCCACACCTCTCTGTTCATTCACTGGGCTCAGGACAAGTTAGCCTTGTCTCTGTTCCTCAAATGTTCCAAGGTTAGTTCTGGGCTGGGGCCTTTGCATCAGCCTGCAATGTGTCCCCTCATATCTTGGCAGGGCAGGGGCCTCTGGTACTCCAGGTGATGTCACCAGCTCAGAGGAGCCGTGCCAGAAGACCACCGATTCACTCACTATTATGGCGACTTATTGTAATTCTCTGTGTAGCTCATGTTACTTGTTGATAGATTTCTTGTTTATTTTTTTGGTTACTGCCTGTCCTGCTCTGTGAGAAGAGAATCTCTGTGAAACAGCAGGGATCTTTCAATCCACCCTGTTTCCTGTTCTGGCATATAGAAGTCATGCAACAAATACTTGTTTGAATCAGAAAAGGAATGAACTCCAGACCACCAAAAGTGAACTAAAGAGCCTTATCTTGGAGGAGCATTCATTTCAACTGAATCCCGAGACTGTCCCACAAAAATCTGCTGATGTTCAGAAGCACACCAACGAGGTCAAAGGGAATGAGGAGAGACTGGGCAAGTCCAGCACAAAATCCTGAATGCTTTTCTAAAGGATCCCAATTGTCTGGACCTCCAAAGGCCTCAAGATCCCCTGGAGAAAGAAAGGGCAACCCACTTCAGTATTCTTGCCTGAAGAATCCCATGAACAGAGGAGCCTGGTAGGCTATAGTCCATGGGGTCTCAAAGAGTTGGACATGACTGAGCGACTAAACAGCAGCAGTGACTCATGAGTTACCACAAATTCCAGAGCAGAAAACAAGCCGTGCTCTCCTCCTCTCCTCCACGTTCTAATTTAGCTGCATCTTCTTGGGCAGACGATAGGTGCTGTTAGCATTTGATGTGGGGAGATGTGAAAAGCAAGCAGACAGCCTGGCAGATGGAAGCACACTCATCTTGCAAGGGGAACAGTTTTGAACCTTCCTTCTGCAGTTTCCTCTGCTGTGGGTATAAAAGATGAGAACATGCTCTGAGAAAGATGGTGGAGTTAGCAGTTTCTCTAGGACACTTTTCCCTGGATTTCCCCCTCACCTTCCAAGGAAAACTTAAGGTGCTAACACCCAGGCTTTAATTTCTACCCACTTAAGTCATTCCGGGCACGTGACGCAGGAACTTTTTCACCCTCTTTTCCTCAGGTCAAACTCTCTGCCCTCCTCCCACTGTATCTTCCTTATCTTCCTAATTCTTTCTCCACCCCATCCCTCTGTGTGATCCTCTCTCTCTTCCCAATCTTCCCACTTAGGTCTTTCTTCTTATCATGTGGGGAAAAGATCCAACTATTTTCTACAACATTCTTGATTATTTTGTTTTTAAAAGGAATTTTGAAAAAGGCTAGATTTTGTTTTATGAAACACCTTTCCCATTAATTTAGACGCACATTTACGTGATCACCCGGAAATTGGCTTTTTAACTAGCTGTCACTCTAAAAGTTAAAAAGCAAGGCCTGTTGTAATTCTAGTATGGTGGGCTTGTTATTTTCCCCCTGGTGAAACAATTTCCAGCAACGTTGTTATTAAAGACTGAAAAGATTTACCCAAAGTGAAGGTCACATAAAACTGTCAAACGACCTCCATGGATAGACACGACAACAAAGTGCCTAGCGGTGGAAAAGCAGTTACAGGAGGTTTCCTTCATTGCTGCCTTATGATCCTCAGAGAGGGGAGCCGGAGCGGGTGAGCGTGGAGGGAGGAGGGCGGGGAGAAAGAAAAAGACTGGATAAATGAACGAGATGCTGGTGGAGTCCAGGCTGGGGCTAGAGCTGCGCGGTGGGTGTGGATGAGTCTGGGGTGCAGGCAGGAGCGAAGGGCGCCCTCTGATGGCAGCCGCTCCGCCTTTCCTGCGCGGTCCCAAACCCGCTATCTAACCTTGCATGTCACCTCAGCAAACCAGAGTCATGAGTTAATCACTGCCTTCTCCACATTCTAGAAGGACAGCTAGGAGCCAGGGGTTATAACTCCACTTCACCCCCAAAATCCCGTCGACTATTTCTTACAGCTTTTTATTCTATTCTCCCTAAGAGAAAGTGCGGGGCGGGGGGTGGGAGTGGAATTAACGTTCTCCACGTTACTACTTTCCAGCAAGGATGGAGAGTCCTTAGAGAGTGATGTCTGGGCAACTACAGCTGACCGCACCTTTGATTCAGCTTTGAAGGGAGTTACTGTGGGATACTTCAGACAATTCATCATAGGAACATTAAAAAATCATGCCGTTTAACCTGATCCTCAAGTTCTTGATTCTTGAATACTAGGGCTAATACTATCTACCACCCAGAGCTGTTTTGAAGGATAAATGAGAGGCAGCGAGTGGCATACAGTAGGTGCTCAGTAATTGTTGGTTCCCACTCCCATCTCACAGCACCTCATTCCATGTCCCTTAAAAAAGATGAGATGGTAAGTTCATTTCTTCCCACTGCTTGACCTGCAATCAGTATAAACTGTCCCTACATGGTTCCCTCCCAGCGCCTCCGTAACTGCCTATTTTAGTAGGTTTCTGAGAGTTCGGTGCAGCTGCTTTGACGTAGGAGCATTTTGACAACAGCTTCTAATACCATCGTTGTTTCTCACCTTCAGAACCATCTGCTCCCTTGGTCCCTGAGGCTCCCATGGATGCTACCCTTCTCCCATCCCCACATGGATCTCAGTTTTGCACATTACATAGGAACAAGATGAATGCCCAGGGAACAACAACAATTTTACATTTGGAGACTGTAGAATTCTGGGGAGGGAGGAACCTCCCTTTGCACTTCTGTGTAGAGGAGTCTCATGGTTAAAGAAGATGAATATCTGTGTTGAAACCTTCCACCTGAAGTGTCTAATGCTGACCTTTGCCCCAGGCTTCTTCCCTTTCCTTGGGGTGTCATCTGGGGCTGGTCCAAGGAAGGTACTCTGGAATTAAGCTCCACAAATTCCACCTTATCTTCCAACTTTATTTTTAACTCCAAACAGATAAGCATGGCTCTTATGTTTTTATTCTAGAGTTCTACCAATAGATAAAAAGTTCTAAGAAAAAGGTACTTTAGGGGGTTTGAAACAGGGATAGTCACTAAGTCATATCCAACTCTGTCACACCACGGGCTGTAGCCCGCCAGGCTTCTCTGTCCATGGGGTTTCCCAGGCAAGAATACTGGAGTAGCTTGCCATTTCCTTCTCCTGGGATAATATGAGAAATAAATTTTATAAAGTCTGAAAATGGGACTCATTTTTGCAAGAGATTCTCTGTCAGTTGATTTTCTTTCTCTTCTTGAATGTTATACAGGCGTAAAAGAACACTTTCCAAATGAGTAAACTTTACCATTTGAAAATTAATGCAGTGTCTAACTCTCTAAATGTATCTCAAGATGCATTTCAGATTTTTTACAAAACCATAATGGTAGCATTATGCCAGCAAAATACTGGAATATTAATACATCGAAACATCAAAACACCAGAAGGTGGATTGCAGTCTGTACTCTTTAAGGACAAAGACCCACTGTATCTGATGGTTGAGGAGTCTTGTATTGCTCCGTTGACAAAGAGCCAGACCCTTCCCTGTTCCCTCTGCCCCTTTCTCTCTGAAGCCCCCCATTGGGATAGTCTAGCAAGCTGCTGAAAGCAATCCTGTTCATGGATTCAAATTCTGTTAAATAATTAGATTTCTTGCCTTTGGAGGTAACCTTCCTCATCTAACGCAATATGCAATCTAAAACTGTGAAACTAGGGGGCGCGGGATTGCCCTCCCGATGTCTGATTAGACTGCGGGCAGGAAGCTATGCTCTCATTCACAACTGAGGGCTCACAGAGGGTAGAATAAACCATCACAGATGACTTTTTTAAAAAGTACCCAACAATTACCCCTCATGAATTTTGTTTTTAGAGAAAAGTATCCAGTTCCGTAGCTTTTAAAATTAAGAACATAACTAAGATAATTAAACCTTCATTTACTGAACATTGTCCAATATGTGACAATTATTAGCATTCACTTTTTATATACTCTATTTTCAGGGGAAAAAAAAAAAAGATGGCATGGGACAATAAGCCAAAGACAGAAGGAGAAAGAGAGAAGGTAGGAGAGAATAAGGGCTTTCCAGACAGTGCTAGTGGTAAAGAACCTGCCTGCCAAAGCAGGGGACATAAGAGACAGGAATTTGATCCCTGTGTCAGGAACATCCCCTGGAGGAACGTGTGGGAACCCACTTCAGTATTCTTGCCTGGAGAATCCCATGGACAGAGGAGCCTGGCAGGCTACAGTCCATGGGGCCCCAAAGAGTCAGATATACTGAGTGACTTAGCACATGAGCACATGAGAGAAGAAACAGGAGAGACGTGGATCAGGGAGGAAGAGTCATAACAGTACAGGAGTCAGAATCCTAAGGGGGCAGCGAGAGTGTCCGAGAAAGCAAAAGGGAGGAAAAATTTAGAATGATTGTTCTTTTTTCTCAGTCCACTTTGACAATGTGAAAACTGTGGGCTTTTCCCCATAAAATAGACATATTCTTGTATATTCAAGGGATCCATGAACCATAGGTTCAGAACTCTTGGTTTAATGGAGTTCCCTGGTTGAGTAGTGGTTAGGATTCTGGGTTTTCATTGCCATATCATGGGTTCAAGCCCTGCTGAGGGAATTAAGATTCCACAGGCTGAGTGGTGCAGCCAAAACAAGAGCTCCTGGTTTAAACAAGACTGTTGTTGCTTAGTCACTCAGTTGTGTCTTTTTTGTGACCCCATGGGCTGTAGCCCACCAGGTTTCTCTGTCCATGGGATTTTCCAGACAAAAATACCAGTGTGGGTTGCCATTTCCTTCTGGAAATCTTCCCAACCCAGGGATCAAACCTGAGTCTCCTGCTTGGCAGGTGGATTCTTTAACATTGAGCCACCAGGGAAGCCTTAAACAGAGCTACAGAGGAGCAAAAGCAAGGAGAAAGATGCTATGAGGCAGAAACATGGAGAAATGGGCAAAAAGAGCCGCAAGGAAAGAAAGGAAGATGGGCATTCCCCTCCCCAGCCCATCTTCTCTCTCATCTAAACACATCCCACATTCAAAGGAAGCACCGTGGTCTTAAAACTTGATGATAGGAGCCATTCTAGAATGACATCAGATGGGAGCGACCTCTCTGAGCACTGTTACCTTAGCAAATCACTCGCTTCTCAAGACCTAGTGCAGGGACTCCCACAGACGAAAATGGACATTTTTGAATCGATACAAGTTTAGCCCAGAAGCTGTCCAGGGGCCAGTAGGAGCCCTGGGTGCCATGGATGGAGAACTGGAGCCAAGGCTGCAGGAAGAGGAGCTAAGGCTTCTCTCCTTTCCAGTCCCTGTGGGCTACAGAACCGGGGGCCAGGATGAAGTGAACCTTCCTTTTCTAGGGAGGGAAGAACCTCCCATTACGCCTTTGTACAGAGCTGTCTCATGATTAAAGAAGGTTGTTTATGTTGAAACCATCACGCTGAAGTGTTGGCTGTGGCTGGTCCAGAAAGGCACTTTGGAGTTGAGCTCCACAAATTCCACCCTATTTCCCAATTTAATTTTTAACTCCAAATATGCTTGGCTCTAGGGGCTTTATTTGAGAGTTATACCAGGAGACCAAAAAAAAAAAAAAAAAAAANNAAAAAAAAAAAAAAAAAAAAAAAGGTGCTGTAGGATTTTGAAACAAGGACAATATGAGAAATGAAGTTTCTGGATTAGGCCAGCCCTTTTACAGGAATAGGGATATTGACATGATATTCTTTAACCTCATGTTGTTTTCTTAGGGGTTATGTTTCTGAAGCATCTGGGGGCTGGAGTGGGGTGGGGCAGGAATTGCTCAAAAGAATAGAGGCTTTGTTTTGGATGACTTGGAGCAGACAATGTCCCTATTCAAAGGATCAAGGTTGGCTGGGCAAGGGGTAATGGATGGAGGAAGAAAGGAATAGATCAAGTGTGGAAATTTTCTGCCAAACAGCCTCATAAGCTTCCTTCCAGCTAATCTAACTCTTTTCAATGAGAAGGGTGACCTAAGTGTTGCTTTGATGATCTTTCCACCTTTTTTTCCACAGAGGTGAACATGGTGGAAGCTGTGGGGCTTCTGTTCCTTTGCAATCAAGAGAGAAGGCCCTGGGCCAAACATGAATAATGAGCTCCTCCCCTCCAGTCAGTCAACAAGCAATGCTCATTAGGAAAGGTGACTCAGAACTGCCCTGTCCTTCCCTGGAGCTGCACTGCACCCACCAGGCTGGCTGACAAATGTCCACACTTCCCACGTGCCTACTCCTCAGCACAGTCAAGCTGCTGCAAAGCCAAGGATTCGGGGAAAAGGGGAAAGGGAAAAAAAACTCAAGAAGTATTCAAAACAACTTATCATCACCTGCTTATTTGTGCTTCTGTGATACAGATGTGCTTGCTGCCTAATGGGTTCAAGAATCTAGGATGTGTAGGAATGTTTTTCCAAGTGTGGTCCTCAGGCCACAGGCATCAGAATCATGTGTGTTTCCAGATTCAGATTCCTGGGCCCCACCTCAGACCTACTGAGTCTACATCTCTGAGGGGCTACAAAATTGATGCTTCCAATTTGTGGTGCCGGAGAAGACTCTTGAGTCCCTTGGGCTTCAAGGAGATCAAACCAGTCAATCCTAAAGGAAATCAACCCTGAATATTCATTGGAAGGACTGATGCTGAAGCTGAAGCTCCAATACTTTGGCCACCTGATGCAAAGAACTGACTCATTATAAAAGACCCTGATGCTGGGAAGGATTGAAGGCAGGAGGAGAAGGGGGAAGCAGAAGATGAAATGGTTGGATGGCTTCACCGATTCAGTGGACATGAATCTGAGCCAACTCCAGGAAATAGTGAAGGACAGGGGAGCCTGGCGTGCTGCGTCAATGAAGTTGTAAACAGACCCAACTTAGTGACTAAACAACAAGGCTGCTGAGTGGGGCAGGTCTTGGTGAGAAAACGGTGGTCTCCAGGACGGCTCACACCAGTGAGTGCTCCCCACAGCTACTCCCACCAGTGGCCTTTTCCCCCTAGTGAGCCACAGGCCCCGCCCCACCACCCGAGAGGAAACCGTCCAATACTAGCAGATCCTGCCATCACCAGCCGAACTTTCTGGGCCATTAATAGCTTTTCCCCAGTGCCCTAGCTGGGCCTGCAGCAGCATCTTCCCCAAGGTAAGTTCATAAGGATGGAGCCATGCCTCAAGCCACTTCAGCCCCCCTCGTAAGAGGATCAACTGGGATCTTTCCACAGAGAAAATCAGAGGACATAGGGGTGAGGCTGAAGCACCTATCTGGACCACAGAGACTGAGGAGGACCACATTCAAAGGTAGAAGGAGCAATTAGAGTCTGACTACATTGTTCCTCCCCTAGGCTGGCATAGCACTGCCTTAAGAGCCCCCTCATCCCTGACCCCCACCTAGTTTCTCTGGCAGGCAAAAAGAGAACCCCAAATGGACACCCAGCTTTCCCAGCATTGTGCAATGTGCTTTCAGGGAGGTCTGTTTGGGCCTTGCCTCAAAGAAATTACTTGGGGGAATGGCAGGGCTCCATCATCAGGGATCATATAGACACAGGGCGCCAGGCTTGCAGGGACCTGCTTGTGGAACTCTGTGAACCATGTTCCCACTTACCATGTATGGGAGCAGGCATCCTAGCCAGTGGCTTTGCTGGGGGTCCCATCTGGCCAGGGAATACGATTGTTTGGCAGTTCCGTCTGACTTGAGTCTTCAATCAAGGGGCCACACCAGCTCATTCTTCTGCCTCACTTCAGCAGGAAAGCAAATAACTTGGCCTCGGTTCCTGCCCATCCAGGGAATCTGACTGGAGGGTGTTGGGCAGCGGCAGATTGCACCCTGTGGTGCTGGGTGGTCTGGGGCTCAAACTGACATATTTCCAAAAAAGATAGTCAGACGGCCAGCAGGTACCTGAACAGATGCTCAACATCACTAATCGTCTGGGACAAGCACATCAAGGATCTCCTCCCATTATCTAATGTCACTGTCTTCGTACAGAGCCTCCAAATCACTGGTTTAGTATAAAATGAGGCAATGCAGGAGGAGCCAGAAGGATGAGATATCCAGAGCAAGGTGTGGAAAGAGAGCACGGAGCTTCCACACCCTTCCACGCATGCCACTCTGAGGTAGTGGGCCCCAGGCTGAGAGCTGCAGTCCATCCCCCCATGGACAGAGACTCTAAGATGAAGGTAATAGCAGGAGTGAGAAGGGGCTGAGCCTGCTCAGATAAGAGGTGAAGAAACCAGATGGTTCTCACTCTAGAAGTCAAGGCAACCTTCCCAACTGCACACGTACCGAAAGGCTCCTCCAGGGTCAGAAAGGGAGGGGGTACCACCCCTTAGTAGGTGATGTCGGCCTACTCAGAAGCCTCTTTGCTAGAATCCATCTTGATCTCCTTGCAGTCCAAGTGACTCACAAGAGTGTTCTCCAACACCACAGTTCAAAAGCATCAATTCTTCAGCACTCAGCTTTCTTTATAGGCCAACTCTCACATCCATACATGACTGAAAAAACCATAGCTTTGACTAGATGGACCTTTGTTGGCAAAGTAATATCTCTGCTTTTTAATACGTTGTCTAGGTTTATCATAGCTTTTCTTCCAAGTAGCAAGCATCTTTTAATTTCATGGCTGCAGTCACCATCTGCAGTGATTCTAAGCCCAAGAAAATAAAGTCTGTCACTGTTTCCATTTTTTCGCATCTATTTGCCATGAAATGATGGGACCAGATGCCATAATCTTAGCTTTTTGAGTGCTGAGTTTCAAGCCAGGTTTTTCAGTCTCCTCTTTCACTTTCATCAAGAGGTTTAGTTCCTTTGCACTTTCTAGAATAGGGCTGGTGTCATCTGCATATCTGAGGTTGCTGATATTTCTCTCAGCAATGTTGATTTCAGCTGTGCTCCATCCAGCCCAGCGTTTCTCATGATGTACTCTGTATGTAAGTTAAATAAGCAGGGTGACAATATACAGCCTTGACATACTCCTTTCCCAATTTGGATCCAGTCTGTTGTTCCATGTCCAGTTCTAACTGTTGCTCCTTGACATGCACACAGGTTTCTCAGGAGACAGGTAGGTACTCTGGTATTCCCATCTCTTTAAGGATTTTCCACACTTTGTTGTGATTCACATAGTCAAAGGCTATAGTGTAGTCAATGAAGCAGAAGTAGATGTTTTTATGAAATTCTCTTGCTTTTTCTATGATCCAACACAGGTTGGCAATTTGATCTCTGGTTCCCCTACCTTTTCTAAATCCAGCTTGAACATCTAGAAGTTCTCAGTTCATGTACTGTTGAAGCCTAGCTAGAAGAATTTTGACTATTACTTTGCTAGTATGTCAAATGAGTGCAATTGTGTGGTGCCATTTGAGCATTCTTTGGCATTGTCTTTCTTTAGAATTGGAATGAAAACTGACCTTTTCCAGTCCTGTGGCCACTGCTGAGTTTTCCAAATTTGCTGGCATATTGATAGAATGATCTCTGTTCATTTCCAAGGCAAACCATTCAGTATCATAGTAATCCAAGTCTCTGTCACAACCACTAACACCAAAGAAGCTGTACGGTTCTATGAAGACCTACAAGACCTTCTAGAATTAACACCCAAAAAAGATGTCCTTTTCATCATAGGTGACTGACATACAAAAGTAGGAAGTCAAAAGATACCTGGAGTAACAGGCAAGTTTGGTCTTGGAGTACAGAATGAACCAGGGCAAAGGCTAATAGAGTTTTGCCAAGAGAACACACTGGTCATAGCAAACACCTTCTTTCAACAACACAAGAGATGACTCTATACGTGGACATCACCAGATGGTTAATACTGAAATCAGATTGATAATATTCTTTGTAGCCAAAGATGGAGAAGCTCTATACAGTCAGAAGAAATAAGACTGGGAGCTGACTGGCTCAGATCATGAACTCCTTATTGCAAAATTCAGACTTAAATTGAAGAAAGTGCGTAAAACCACTAGGCCATTCAGGTACGACCTAAATTAATCCCTTACGAAAATAGAGTGGAAGTGACAAATAGATTCAAGGGATTAGACCTGATAGAGTGCCTGAAGAACTATACACAGAGGTTCATAAAATTACACAGGCAGTGATCAACACCATCCCCAAGAAAAAGAAATGCAAAAAGGCAAAATAGTCATCTGACTAGGCCTTACAAATAGCTAAGAAAAGAAGAGAAGCTAAAGGTAAAAGAGAAGAGGAAAGATATAACCCATCTGAATGCAGAGTTCCAAAGAATAGCAGGGAGAGATAAGAAAGCCTTCCTAAGTGAACAATGAAAAGAAATAGAGGGAAATAATAGAATGGGAAAGACTAGAGATCTCTTCAAGAAAATTAGAGATACCAAGGGAACAATTCTTGCAAAGATGGGCTCAATAAAGGACAGAAATGGTATGGACCTAACAGAAGCAGAAGATATTAAGGTGGCAAGAATACACAGAAGAACTATGCAAAAAAGATCTTAATGACCCAGATAACCACGATGGTGTGATCACTCACCTAGAGTCAGACATCCTGGAGTCCAAAGTCAAGTAGGCCTTAGGAAGCATCAGTACTAACAAAGCTAGTGGAAGTGATGGAACTCCAGCTGAGCTATTTCAAATCCTAAAAGATGATGCTGTGAAAGTGTTGCACAATATGCCAGCAACTTTGGAAAACTCAGCAGTGGCCACCGGACTGGAAAAGGTCACTTTTCCTTCCAATCCCAGAGAAAGGCAATGCCAAAGAAGGCTCAAACTACAGTTGTCTTGCAGTCAGTAAATCAAGATATATTCCTGGCTCCTGAGTTCCATTATTGCTATAGAGAAATCAGCTTTCACTGTAATTGCCATGCCTTTGACACTAAGCGTTCTCCTCTCTGGCTGTGTTTTGTTAAAGAATCTTTTCCCCGTCTGGTATTCATCAGTTTTCCTATAAGATGTCTAAGTGCTGTTAAAAAAAAAAAAAAGAAAAGAAAAAAAGTATTCCTCTTAGGATTCACTAGGCTCCATGGACCTAATGATTATTGTCTTTCAACAATTCTAGATATTTCCTAGCAATTAATACTTCAAATATTTCTTTGTTCCCATTATTCTCTCTGGAATGTTGGTTAATTTCATTTAATGTTTTCTATCACTTTCTATCCCTGTGCTGCCTTTGGGGTAATTTCTTGAAAATAATATTGTTTTACTTATTTATTGCTGTATAATAAATCACCCACCAACCTAGCAGCTGAAAGCAACAAACATGTATTACTTCACACAGTTTCTGGGGGACAGGAATCCAGGAATGACTTAGATGGGTCGTTTTGGCTCAGTGTCTTTCACAAGGTAAATGTCAAGTGAGCCTGGGGCTGTCATCAACCGAGGGTGGGACCAGGGCTGGAGAAAAAGCTGCTTCCAGGTTGGCTCACTTCCATTCCTCCCCACAGGGGCCTCTCCCAGAGCTGCCTGAGTAGGCTCTGACAGACCAGCTGGCTTCCCCAAACTGAGGTATGAGAGAGGGGAAGCAGCAGCAGGAAGCCACAGCCTCCTTTATGACCCAGTCCCTGAATCACACACCTTCAGTTCCACTTTATTCAGTTTCTTAGAAGCAAATCAAGAAGGCTGATCTATGCTTAAGGGAAGGAGAATGAAGCTCCACCTCCTCAAGAGGAGACTATCAAAGAATTCTAAACACTTAAAAATCACCACACAGGGCTTCCCTGGCAGTCCAGTGGTTAAGAATCCACACTTACACTGCAGGAGGCAGAGATTCCAGCCTTGGTTGGGGCTATGCTGTGCAGCATAGCCAAAAAATAAATTTTAAAAAATCACCACATAAATTTCTCCATGGACAGAGGAGTCTGGTGGGTTACAGTCCATAGGGTTGCAAAGAGTCAGACTTGACTGAACAACTGAGCATGAGTATTTCAGTTCAGTAGTCTCTCATCGGTTGTGTTTAATCTGTTGCTTCTAATTTCAGTTACTAAAACATTCACATCTAGACATTCAGCTAGGCCTCTTTTTTCTCAAATCTACCTAGTGATTTTTCACAGTATCGTGTTATACATCTAATATCGTCTTTGATTTCTTTAAACATGTTAAATTGTTATTTTATATTGTGTGCTAACTCTAAAAATTCTTCAGTATTTGGAGAATAGACTCTCACTTCTGATGTCTTTTTCTTTAGTGTGTGTGTTGCTAGCTTTGACTATGAATTGCTCCTTTCCCTTGGAAATGTCTCTGTGGAAATTCCTTGGCACCTACATTAACGTTGTTATTGTTGTTGCTTAGACACTAAGTCATGTCCGACTCTTTGCAACCTCACAGACTGCAGCACGCCTGTCTTCCCTGTCCTTCACCATCTCTCGGAGTTTCCTCAAATTCATGTCCCTCAAGTCAGTGATGCCCTCTGACCATCTCATCCTCTGTTGCTCCCTTCTCCTCCTGACTGCAGTCTTTCCAACATTAGACTGCTTTCCTCCAAAGATGTATTTTGGCTTCTGACAACTGCCTGGAGTAACAAGCAATCCAAGACACTTTGAGTTATATTCTTGGTTTAAAGTGCAGGTCACATGCAGCGTATATTTGGACCAAAAATGTATTTTGAGGGCCATTACACGTTCTCAGGGGGGAAATTCCACCATACTCCTGCCAACCAGGTTTAAACTCGGGTTCAGATTTCCTTGATGTCTCGTTCCATGTGACTTTCCTTTTTTCTATCTCCTTTACAATGAAGGTAGAACCCATTGAAGTGTCAGCTTTTTGCAGAGATTTATCAGTCTCCAAGCAACCCTTTTAGAACTAACACCCAAAAAAAGATGTCCTTTTCATTGTAGTGGACTGGAATGCAAAAGTAGGAAGTCAAGAAACACCTGGAGTAACAGGCAAATTTGGCCTTGGAATGCAGAATGAAGCAGGGCAAAGACTAATAGAGTTTTGCCAAGAAAATGCACTGGTCATAGCAAACACCCTCTTCCAACAACACAAGAGAAGACTCTACACATGGACATCACCAGATGGTCAACCCCGAAATCAGACTGATTATATTCGTTGCAGCCAAAGATGGAGAAGCTCTATACAGTCAACGAGAACAAGACCAGGAGCTGTCTGTGGCTCAGATCATGAACTCCTTATTACCAAACTGAGACTTAAATTAAAGAAAGTAGGGAAAACCGCTAGACCATTCAGGTATGACCTAAATCAAATCCCTTATGATTATGCAGTGGAAGTGAGAAAAAGATTTAAGGGCCTAGATCTGATAGATACAGTGCCTAATGAACTATGGAATGAGGTTCGTGACATTGTACAGGAGACAGGGATCAAGACCATCCCCATGGAAAAGAAATGCAAAAAAGCAAAATGGCTGTCTGGGGAGCCTTGCAAATAGCTGTGAAAAGAAGAGAAGGGAAAAGCAAAGGAGAAAAGGAAAGATATAAGCATGTGAATGCAGAGTTCCAAAGAATAGCAAGAAGAGATAAGAAAGCCTTCTTCAGCGATCAATGCAAAGAAATAGAGGAAAAGAACAGAATGGGAAAGACTAGAGATCTCTTCAAGAAAATTAGAGATACCAAGGGAATATTTCATGCAAAGGTGAGCTCCATAAAGGACAGAAATGGTCTGGACCTAACAGAAGCAGAAGATATTAAGAAGAGGTGGCAAGAATACATGGAAGAACTGTACAAAAAAGATCTTCACGACCCAGATAATCATGATGATGTGATCACTAATCTAGAGCCAGACATCTTGGAATGTGAAGTCAAGTGGGCCTTAGAAAGCATCACTATGAACAAAGCTAGTGGAGGTGATAACATTCCAGTTGAGCTGTTTCAAATCCTGGAAGATGATGCTGTGAAAGTGCTGCACTCAATATACCAGCAAGTTTGGAAAACTCAGCAGTGGCCACAGGACTGGAAAAGGTCAGTTTTCACTCCAATCCCAAAGAAAGGCAATGCAAAAGAATGCTCAAACTACCGCACAATTGCACTCATCTCACATGCTAGTAAAATAATGCTCAAAATTCTCCAAGCCAGGCTTCAGCAATACGTGAACCGTGAACTCCCTGATGTTCCAGCTGGTTTTAGAAAAGGCAGAGGAACCAGAGATCAAATTGCCAACATCCGTTGGATCAGGGGAAAAGCAAGAAAGTTCCAGAAAAACATCTATTTCTGCCTTATTGACTATGCCCAAACCTTTGACTGTGTGGATCACAATAAACTGTGGAAAATTCTGAAAGAGATGGGAATGCCAGACCACCTGACCTGCCTCTTGAGAAATCAGTATGCAGGTCAAGAAGCAACAGTTAGAACTGGTCATGGAACAACAGACTGGTTCCAAATAGGAAAAGGAGTACGTCAAGGCTGTATATCGTCCCCCTGCTTATTTAACT
>SJYQ01003748.1:217269-227411 GCA_006410935.1 Redunca redunca
ACTGTGGTGTTGGAGAAGACTCTTGAAAGTCCCTTGGACTGCAAGGAGATCCAACCAGTCCATTCTGAAGGAGATCAGCCCTGGGATTTCTTTGGAAGGAATGATGCTAAAGATGAAACTCCAGTACTTTGGCCACCTCATGCGAAGAGTTGACTCATTGGAAAAGACTCTGATGTTGGGAGGGATTGAGGGCAGGAGGAGACGGGGACGACAGAGGATGAGATGGCTGGATGGCATCACTGACTCGATGGACGTGAGTCTGAGTGAACTCCGGGAGTTGGTGATGGACAGGGAGGCCTGGTGTGCTGTGATTCATGGGGTCACAAAGAGTCGGACAGGACTGAGCGACTGAACTGAACTGAACTGAACTGAAGCAACCCACTCCAGTGTTCTTACCTGGAGAATCCCAGGGATGGGGGAGCCTGGTGGGCTGCCATCTATGGGGTTGCACAGAGTCAGACACGACTGAAATGACTTAGCAGCAATTGATATTAAGCTTAATTTCTTGTCCCCCCAAATATGGTACTGTCTCTAGGGTTCAGCAAAAAACTCAAGAGGAGCTGGTGTTGGTGCTACCTTATCACCAGTGTTTCTAGCTTTCACTTTGTTTTTGACCTTTGTTAAGATCATGCCAGTTTAGCAATACAAAGATGATTTTTGACTGTTTACATTGGGAGGGTCATTGGAAGTATCTAATCTTCCAACTCCTAAAAATGCAAGTTCCCAATTCACTCTCCAGGCCACTCCAGGCTGCCTCCCCTCCCACTCCATTTGTTGTTGGTGGTGGTGGTGTTTTGCTTTTGCCACACCACTCTAGTCCCCTGACCAGGAATTGAAACTGGGCCCCTGGTAGTGAAAACATGGAGTCCCAACCACTGGATGGCCAGGGAATTCCCCTTAAGTTGTTCTTTTCAGTATCCTCCACGTTGTCCAATCAAATGGTCTTCCTTAGTCATCATCTTATTTGACCTTCAAGCATCACTTGACTGGTTTAAGGACTCTTTCCTTTATACAGCATTTCTTTCCCAGCTTCTTCAACACATTTCCTGGATATTCCTGTATCAGTGGCCTCTCCTTCCTTTCCTGACCCTTTGTCTTCTACACAACTTCTCTCTATCCAGTCTTCCCAAGGTGATCTCCTATAACTTGATGGCTTTATGTCCTACCTACATCTCGATAATTCTCACATTTTGGTCTCAGGGCAAAATCCTGAACTGAGCTCTAGACTTATATCCAGCTGGCATCTTCACTTGAGTAACGTTCACTTTAAACCTGTCCAAAACAGAATTCTTGGTTTTCCCCTCCAGCATCTATTCTTCCTCCAGTTTTCTCCACCGTAGTAAATGGCCTTGACTCCACCTTGTGGCTCTAAACAAAGAACTAAGAGTCATCTTTCATTCACCCCCTTCCTGTCACTATCACATCCAGTATGTCAATCTTACTTATTCTATTTATACCTTGAAGTATTTATTTATAAAGCTTTATTTATTTTTAACACCAAAAGCATTTTTTATTGGGATACAGACAATCAACATTGTTGTGATAGTTTCAAGCGAACAGTGAAGGGACTCAGTCATACATATACGTGTATCCATTCTCTCCCAAACTCCCCTCCCATCCAGGCTGGTACATAATATTGAGCAGAGTTCCATGCTCTATACAGTAGGTCCTTGATGGTTATCCATTTTAAATATAGCAGTGTGTGCATGACATTCCCAAAGTCCTTAACTATCCCTATCCTCTGGCAACCATGAGTTTATTTTCTAAGTCTGTGGTACTGACTCTACTTTTAAGACATCCTGAATTTTCCCTTTCCTATCCATCTACTGCCACCTGAGTCTTAGTCATTATTATCTCTAACCTGTACTAATACAATTGCCTTTCTATTGGCTTCCCTGTGTGCATTCTTGATTTTCATAATCCATTTTCCTTTAAAAAGGAAAATTACTCATGTTAATCCCTTAATTAAAACGCTTCAACGGCACACCTTTGCACTTTGAATGAAATCCGTATTGTTTACCAAGAAGACCCTTAAGCCTTTTCCTACAGGATGCTTAGTTGTATCTCATAACACTTACTACTATCTGAAACTAATCTGTTAATGTCTTTACTTATTGTCTGCTCCCTCTCTTTAGACTCAAAATTTCCATTATAGAACTATAAGAGGACAACTGTCTATTTGTTCCCTACCATAACCTCAGCAATTATTAGGTGATTAATAAATTCCTATTGATTGGATCTTTTATGTTCTAATAGTTCTCTGAACACCCAGTCTTCATGGCAGAAGTAATTACTTCCACATTTGTGCTCAAATAACACTGAACACACCACCATTATAGGACTCAGGTGTCTACAAGCTTATCTCCTTACTAGAGTGTGAACTCTGCAGGAGTATAAATCATGACATTTTCTTCTTTAAATTAGAATTATAGGGTCTTATTCACTACTTGATAAGGAGTAGGTAAACAAATGCATGTTTACTGAATAAATGAATGAATGACTGAATGCTAATGAACAGTCACAGAGAATTGAAAAATCATTTTCTAAAATTACTTTCATCAACAGACAAGAGTAACAATATGAACGTAACCTTTGGTTCTGGAATAACAATTAAAACTGTGACAGCAAAAACAAGTCTCTAATTAAACATGTCATGCTTCTACAAAAGAATTCCTAACAATGATTAGGACAGAAGAGCAGAAGAAAAGGACTTTCATATTAAATGACTTTGTTCTCCTCTGTATTTGCTCATCAATTTTAGTGCTGCAGCAATGGCTCTAGAAATAAGCCAATTTCTGACAATCATGTGGCCCACACAATTTTTGGAATTTTCAGAAATGCTTATCATCACATTGGATATGAAAGAGACTTCTCTCCTTGTCTTTGTGCTAAGGGTTCATTTGGAATCTATTAAATTGATGACTGAGGTAATACCTGTGCCCTTGGGATTATTACCAATAGTGTCCCTAAATTGGCTCCACCAAAGCTCAATCTGTCCCCAGAGAACAATGTCCCTTCTGCCCTTGTAGCCAGCAGGACATGTGGGAAATCAAAAGCTTGTACATAGACATTAGTGCTTGGATCTTAGTCATTATACTCAGGGAACACTTTCCAAAAATATCTGGTGCCAAAAAATTCTTAAAATAAAAATGTACATGCATCATTGATTCACTGAAGTGTTTAGATTACTTCTATAGTGTTTACCATACTTCTATTGTATTTACTACTGTTCAGTAGCTCATTTAATGTTACCTGAAGTTGATGAAAACCTTCCCTTAGCTCCATAAGGCCTTAGTTTTGAGCTTAGAAATAGTGAAAAGGGCTCAACGTAATTTTTCAGCAGCAATATAGGGGACAGGCACTAATAGATACCTTAGTAAAAATCTTTTATTATTTTCAAAATGCTTTTGAATGCCTGCTTAGTTTTTCTTCCTAATAAATGGATTTGTATATAACCCTCATTTGTGAATTCATGTGCTGCACTGGAGTACTCAGAGACCAGGTGGTAAAGCTACATTCCTTACCTTTTCAATTCTGGGCATGCTGGAAAATCTCAACCTTCTCCCAATTCTCCTCTCATATTCTGCTCCTTATTTCCTTCTACAAATTGGGTGGGTATGCTAGTGGGAGTGTGAGGTTGATTAAAAACATAACACTTGATTAGCAGATAAAAATAAAAAGCACTGTTTAACAAAGGAGGAAAATACGATGGAGGAGAAGATAAAGGAGAAGTGGGAATAAAAAGAAAACTGGACAACAATGGTGAAAAATACTGAAGGATAATATTGGAAGAAGGTTACCAGAGACTGATCTCTCTTATTAATCTCAGTACCTCCAACTTCTCCAAGCCACCTCAACAGTCCGTTTCATGGCAACGGGCCAGTTCTTTGCAATGTTTCTGGTCTTTAATGGATTCTTTGAGCCATTTTCCA
Source organism: Redunca redunca (assembly GCA_006410935.1). Classification (NCBI taxonomy): domain Eukaryota; kingdom Metazoa; phylum Chordata; class Mammalia; order Artiodactyla; family Bovidae; genus Redunca; species Redunca redunca. Next base: position 221,202 of record SJYQ01003748.1, read on the forward strand.
TTCCTCGTTTGTTTATTGCCCACACTTTGCAGATGTGCAAGTGTGAGGCTGAATATTTGAGTTTTCTACTGCTGCTGTAATGAATTACCCTAAATTTCTGGGCTTAAGCAACACTTAAGTAACTTATCACCTTCTGTAAGTTAGAATTCTGACATGGGTCTCATGGGGCTAAAATGAAGATATCAGCAACTGCTTTACGAAGAATTTGAAAGTGAAAGTCGTTCAGTCGTGTCCAACTCTTTGAGACTCCAAGGATTATATAACCCATGGGATTCTCTAGCCCAGAATACTGGAGTGTGTAGCCTTTTATGAAGACTTTCAGTTCAGTTCAGTTCAGTCGCTCAGTCATGTCTGACTATTTGCGACCCCATGAATGGCAGCACGCCAGGCCACCCTGTCCATCACCAACTCCCAGAGTTCACTCAGACTAACGTTCATAGAATCCGTGATGCCATCCAGCCATCTCATCCACTGTCGTCCCCTTCTCCTCCTGCCCCTAATTCCTCCCAGCATCAGAGTCTTTTCCAATGAGTCAACTCTTCGCATGAGGTGGCCAAAGTACTGGAGCTTCATCTTTAGCATCATTCCTTCCAAAGAAATCCCAGGGCTGATCTCCTTCAGAATGGACTGGTTGGATCTCCTTGCAGTCCAAGGGACTTTCAAGAGTCTTCTCCAACACCACAGTTCAAAAGCAACAATTCTTTGGCGATCAGCCTTCTTCACAGTCCAGCTTTCACATCCATACATGACCACAGGAAAAACCATAGCCTTGACTAGACGGACCTTAGTTGGCAAAGTAATGTCTCTACTTTTGAATATACTAGCTAGCTTGGTCATAACTTTTTTTCCAAGGAGGAAGCGTCTTTTAATTTCATGGCTGCAGTCACATCTGCAGTGATTTTGGAGCCCCAAAAATTAAGTCTGACACTGTTTCCACCTTTTCCCCATCTATTTCCCATAAAGTGATGAGACCAGATGCCATGATCTTCATTTTCTGCGTGTTGAGCTTTAAGCCAACTCTTTCGCTTTCCTCTTTCACTTTCATCAAGAGGCTTTTTAGTTCCTCTTCATTTTGTGCCATTAGGGTGGTGTCATCTGCATATCTGAGGTTATTGATATTTCTTCCGGCAATCTTGATTCCAGCTTGTGTTTCTTCCAGTCCAGCGTTTCTCATGATGTACTCTGCATATGAGTTAAATAAGCAGGGGGACGATATACAGCCTTGACGTACTCCTTTTCCTATTTGGAACCAGTCTGTTGTTCCATGACCAGTTCTAACTGTTGCTTCTTGACCTGCATACAGATTTCTCAAGAGGCAGGTCAGGTGGTCTGGCATTCCCATCTCTTTCAGAATTTTCCACAGTTTATTGTGATCCACACAGTCAAAGGTTTGGGCATAGTCAATAAGGCAGAAATAGATGTTTTTCTGGAACTTTCTTGCTTTTCCCATGATCCAGCGGATGTTGGCAATTTGATCTCTGGTTCCTCTGCCTTTTCTAAAACCAGCTNCTGTATAGAGCTTCTCCATCTTTGGCTGCAACGAATATAATCAGTCTGATTTCGGGGTTGACCATCTGGTGATGTCCATGTGTAGAGTCTTCTCTTGTGTTGTTGGAAGAGGGTGTTTGCTATGACCAGTGCATTTTCTTGGCAAAACTCTATTAGTCTTTGCCCTGCTTCATTCTGCATTCCAAGGCCAAATTTGCCTGTTACTCCAGGTGTTTCTTGACTTCCTACTTTTGCATTCCAGTCCACTACAATGAAAAGGACATCTTTTTTGGGTGTTAGTTCTAAAAGGTCTGGTAGGTCTTCATAGAACCGTTCCACTTCAGCTTCTTCAGCATTACTGGTTGGGGCATAGACTTGGATAACTGTGATATTGAATGGCTTGCCTTGGAAACGAACAAAGATCATTGTGTCCTTTTTGAGACTGCATCCACGTACTGCATTTCGGACTCTTTTTTTTGACCATGATGGCTATTCCATTTCTTCTGAGGGATTCCTGCCCACAATCGTAGATATAATGATCATCTGAGTTAAATTCACCCATTCCAGTCCATTTTAGTTCGCTGATTCCTAGAATGTCAACGTTCACCCTTGCCATCTCTTGTTTGACCACTTCCAATTTGCCTTGATTCATGGACCTGACATTCCAGGTTCCTATGCAATATTGCTCTCTACAGCGTCAGATCTTGCTTCTATCACCAGTCACATTCACAGCTGGGTATTGTTTTTGCTTTGGCTCCATCCCTTCATTCTTTCTGGAGTTATTTCTCCACTGACCTCAAGTAGCATATTGGGCACCTACCGACCTGGGGAGTACTTCTTTCTGTATCCTATCATTTTGCCTTTTCATACTGTTCATGGGGTTCTCAAGGCAAGAATACTGAAGTGGCTTGCCATTCCCTTCTCCAGTGGACCACATTCTGTCAGACCTCTGCACCATGACCCGCCCATATTGGGTTGCCCCATGGGCATGGCTTGGTTTCACTGAGTTTGACAAGGTGGTAGTGCTAGTGTGATTAGATTGACTAGTTTTCTGTGAGTATGGTTTCAGTGTGTCTGCCCTCTTGCAACACCTACCATCTTACTTGGGTTTGCCTTACCTTGGGCATGGGGTATCTCTTCACGGCTGGTCCAGCAAAGCACAGCCACTGCTCCTTACCTTGGATGAGGGGTATCTCCTTACTGCCACCATTCCTGACCTTCAACGTGGGATAGCTCCTCTAGGCCCTTCTGCACCTTAGCACCCACAGCTCCTTGGGTTGCTCCTCCCAGCGGCCGGCCCTGGCCTCGGGCGTGGGTGGCTCCTCCCAGCCACCTCCCTTAGGGGAGTGTTAATTTCCTTGCTCACTTTGCTCCTTTTAGTTGTGGGTTAACTTCAAAATGGAATGGAAGGCCTTAGAGTAGTAAGCTTCCTATTACTGAAATCATTCAAGCAGAGGCTTATAAAAGATGGTTTTGGATGATGTTGGTACTGGGTTTGAAGTTGAACCTTATGATTTCTAAGGTCCCTTCCAAGTAAAGAATGCATGATCTAGGCAAAAAACACTCTAGTACCAGTTTAAGCCTTAATCGGCTGTCCTGTGTATGGGAAAAAAAAACAACTGATTTGCTTATATGGGTAGTGAAAGGTTGATGTTGAATCATGACGCCGGGATTCTTGGCCCCCAGAGGAGAATTCTGGGGCCAGAGATGAGGCTTCATCGCTCAGAGCTTTTGTGTAACAAAATTTTATTAAAGTATAAAGGAGATAGAGAAAGCTTCTGACATAGGCATCAGAAGGGGGCAGAAAGAGTACCCCCTGCTAGTCTTCAGCTGGATGTTATATAGTCACCAGCAGTCTGTTAATGAATGAAAGGAATGTCTCAAAACTTAGAATGCCACCAGGCCCCTCACCAGTAAGATGTATTTTCTGATAATCTTGGCACCAAATGGTTTATCTTGCACCATAAAATGATTAACTTGAATCTTGAAGAAGGGCAGATCACCATACAAATAGTTTCATTTACATAGATTAGAGAAACAATATTGGAGTATAACATACTGGTTTATCAAGTAGGTTCTGAGCCCAAAAGGCTGAACTGACTTGAAGACAGAGTTTGGGGTAAATGCATAGTACATTAGCATAGCTTAAGATAAACATTTCTATAAGAAAAAGGCATTGGTTATCTCTAGGTTTGAGAATAGTTAACTTCAGGTGAAACCAGATGTCATGGCAACACAGAATTTTAAGAGAAACCTCCTTTTATATTTGTATAGAGAAGGAAAAAATATCGCTAGTTTGTTTCCTCCTTCCGCTTAAGAGAGATAAAAATGTCTGACACTTGCAGGCTATTTCCTCCATTTGGAGACCCCTGACCTTCCTGCCTGTTACCCTCTAAGTAGGACTTCCTACTGGGGAAATTGATATAGGTACTTTAATGCATTCATCTATTTCTCCTGTTATGTACCTGGTAGTGATATGCATGGGGATATAATAGTGAATAGAGATGGGATAGCATTCAGAATGATGTAGCTATATTCCAGAGATATGATACAGAAGGATGTATCTATATTTCAGATTACTATGGAGTCTATGCTATTGTGAATGAAAAAAATTAGTAATTAGAAAAACATAAAATATGGAACGTAATTTAAAAACAACAGTGTAGATGATGTAGAAAATTACAGTCAATCAGGTACTGATGACAAAATAGAGAACAAATCATTTAATTTTTATTACAAATTTCCGATTTATAACCAAAATATACAACCACTACATTTAAAATCAGTTTGTACAATCATAGTTAAAGTGCTAAGTAAAAACATTTACAAAAACTTGACAGTCTGCTATAAACAAAATAAATCTACAAGAGCAGAGTATTCAAAGCATATCAGCTAATGTGAAAGAACAGTTCATGCTCTAATCAAGCACACTTGCCCTCTATATAGCTCAACAATGGTAAATTCTCCACTCGTTTGGAAATTAATGATTGATTTTAAACACACAAAAAAGAAACATGAAGAACTAATGCCACAAAATACAACTCTTCATCAGCACAATTTCCAACCAGATGCTTATATGATGAAGCAAGATCAAAACTTTCGATCAATTTTAGGATCACCTCCATCAACATAATTCAGATTAGGGTCTAAAAACTAAACTGCTAAGTGCCAGCAATTCAAAAACAATAGCTTTTAAAAATAATGAAAAAGGAGTATCTCTCTTACCTTTATATTTCTTGAAAAAAGGAGAAGGTGGTGGCCATTTCTCATAACAGTAAAATGAGTAAAGACTTTAAAAAAAACAAGAATGGAGAATGCCCACCAGTAAATTTAGTATGAGGGAGCAGAGCTGGAAGACAGGCTCAGCTGAAAGTAGGGTAGACTGAGACTGAAATAGACAGCCTTTGAATAATGTGGGTGAAGGATATCTAAGATGTTCTAGACACGGTTTTTGAACTGAAAAGCATGAGATCAGCAAGGCCCCTACTTCTTATGACCCTTAAGAAGAAATGATTGGCTCCATTCCTCAAGGTCACTGAAAACACACAGCACTTTCAGTCATCACATGGACTCTTCAAAAGAGGAACAGATTCCCAACTTAAGTCACCTAAGTGAAATCTCTTGTATCAAAATAGTTTCACTAACACGGATTGAACTATTTCCAGTTTTGTTTTAAAGCTAAATATTTATTCTACTAATTGATAGTCATCTGTGCTAACAATAATGTATTTGTTTTTTAAAAACAGGTGAAAGGGCTATAGTCATGAACACTTTATTCCAAACAAAGACCCCTAGGTTAATTTTGGAGAACATTAGGTCAGCTCTTGTTGGCTATCTGCTACCCTTATTATTCATAATATTATATATATGAGGAGATATAGTCTGACTTTGGAACAACCCAATCCACAACCTTTCAAAACACAGTTCTATTTAAAATTGGGGATTTCCTATGTAGGAGCTTCATACTCATATGTTTTAATTCTTATAACTTGAAACACAGGTATAAAGAAAATCTTTAAAATGGCATGTTTAGGCAAATTTGTAGGCTACATAATATTATTATTTTAGAAAGTATACTAAGAAGACAAAATTCTATAGCTGGCAAAATTGAGTCTATATTAGATATTTGCAGGGGGTGGTTATTTTGCCTTCAAATGATATTTACAGATTAATCTTTGATATATGACAATATCTCAGTGAATGAAAGCTGAAAAGCTATACACAGATTTAATGAAAAACTTACGTACCTTAAGCATTCCCAAAAGAGATTTGCTTCAATTACTGGTCATTTTGATCAAACACCTTTGAAAACTGGGCAATTTAACAGCAAAACAAAGCAAAATTTTCTTGATAGGCCTCTGGTTATCTGTAGTTTGAATCTTCATAAAGCCTCTGGTAGGTCGGTTTAAAGAGTTGAACTGGGAAGTTGAAATAGCTCTTCTAAAAGATCTTTTGTTTGGTTGTTTCTTGAATATGTATTATGAAACTGCTAACATTTGATCAACAAAACCAATAACTTCACATAGCTCAGAATAATATTACCTAGCTATGGCCATGTAATATGAATCTCCTTGGGCTGATTCTCAAAAACAAAACCAAAAAAAAAAACATCTACTCAAGAGCTTTCTACTGAGATGACCATGAAAACTTAACATATACAATAATGTGCAACACTAAGAAAATAAAAGACAAAACAAAAAAAGGGGCTCAAAAAAAAAAAAA
>SJYQ01003748.1:227501-238162 GCA_006410935.1 Redunca redunca
AATTCACTATCAGATTAAAATACAGCAAAGTTGGCATTTTGTTAAAAAGTTTAAATGAAAAGAAACAGCTTCCATAGCTCTTTCAAATAAAAATAAGACAATTTAACAGCTTTTAATTGACAAACTTATTTCTGGGAATGGGAGAAAGCGATTATGGATGGTGTAGCTCTCTTTATCATGCCAAAGTAAATGTTCAAACTGCAGTCACTCCTTCACACAGTAATATGTTTAAACTTCAGTGAAAAAATAAAACTTAAAAAAAGAGTCCGGGATTTGAAAATAAAAGCAGAAAAGTTGTTTGAAGTTGGTATTAAAGATTTGTGGAAAAAAAAGATTTGTGAAATGGGATCATTCTAGAGGCATTAACTTTTTAAAAAGATGAAAGATAAAGAATTCAGATTTATTATGATAATTCACAACTAAGGTAGAATTAGCACCTGATGACAAGAGAACTTCCAAGCTAATATTTTCAAATCGCAGAGTCCTTTTCATGATTAAAAAAATAATTTTAAGTTCACATATTAAGAAACATTTTCAAGTACATATTCACCTCAGCTCAATGTAAAGAACTACTGCATTGGTCATGTCTCGGAAACACAGAATTACTTCATATTAAACCTTTCTGCCAACAAGAGTAGTTCAAAGAAAAATTATCTGAGGCAGCGCTAAGGGAGAGATGGAAGTTATTTATAAACTTAATTTTCAAAACTGAGGAGGGGTCAGTTAGAAAAAGAAAAATGGTGGATAGATAAATATAAATTAAACCACCCTAGGATTATCTGTTTTACCTTATGTATCCCATTATCAAAACCCAGAAAATACTCAATGAAATGTTTAGACCTCAGACTCAAGGTTTAACAAATATAATAGCAAAACACACAGTCAGAGAACTGAAAAGAAAGTTGCGGTGGTTGTTCTTAACAGGCGGTTAATATAACACTGTAATATAGCAATGTGTGAATGAGACGCTGGGTATCTAATTGAACTTTTGGATGTCAGGACAGCTGTCTGATCCAGTGAACTGACCAAAGACAAGGATCAAGCACGGCCAAACAAATTACACCAGAAACCAGTGCACCTTCCTGTATCCATTTCCATTACTCTTCTCTACCCACCAGACACCAAACCCAGTACCTAGATTGTAAATCTACAGACCAGGGGTTCAAGAGACTGATAGGAGTTAATGAAGACATTTAGAACAAAGACAATGATCTTTAAGCGTAACAGGAACCACAATGGCCTTGTTCTCAGAGAATTTAATTATCAATAAAATAAATCTACAAGAAAACTCTGTCGAGAGATGGAAGTAATAGAATCTCTACGTTTTATTACAGAAGGAGGCTTCACAGAAACATCTTCTGCAGAGTTGAAAAAATAAAACAAACAAACCACATTTATCTCCAGAGATATTTTAAAGCAGGACATTCACTTGCTCATGGCAATCTGGCAACTGTAGTTACACAAAGAATCTAAGAATTCAACTTATGGGTAATTACTGAACAGACAAATTTCAATCCAGTCCTCAATTCTTTTTGTATTTTATAGTTATTTTAATGTCAGCAAAACATAATAGCTTTTTAATTAGTTACATGGGCCATATAACTGTTACATGATTTGTTTACTAATTTTACCTTAATACATTTTGTTTAAAAGTTCAGCCTAAGTTGCTATGGTCATATTTAAAAGAATAAAGACCACAAAATTTTAGATGCTGTTTTTTTCTGTACATCAGTTTTAAGGTACTTATATTGGCTCCTTAGGAGATTTTTCCCTTGGGAGGAAAAAAGGTAATGTTGATTATTTGTAACTTTTTTTTTTCCTTTTACAGTCTATAATAAAATTTTCCTCCTTTAAATTACCTAAAATCAAGAATTAAAAACAAAATCAGCAACATAACTGAATCCTATCAATTTAACTGCAACTTGCATTAACATTGCAGGCTGATCTAGTAAATGGAGTTCATGGGAGGAATGACAAGAATAAGATAATGATTATAAAATAACCAAGGGGTAACCAAACCAGACAAGTGGAATCTGAGACATGACATGGTCTAATCCCCTTTTTCTTTCACTTACAGATGGTTAAACTGAGGTCACAAAAGATAAAATTGCAAAGTTGCACAGCTCATTGAAAACAGAGGCAACACTACAAATCAGCCCTCTGATACAAAGTTCTGTCAGATTTAAAAATTAGCATAATGTATTTTTACTAAGCATTCAAAAAATCTGCCAATTTAGAAAAAAGAAATTATTAAGCTCTAAAGATCTTTATGTCAAAAGCATGTCAACACAATTAAAGTAATAATTGCAAGTTAGCAATACAAACAAGGTGACTTAAATAACAAAAATCCCAGGGCTATAATAAAAATATAGCTCATCCTCCAGTGGAAGAGAGAAACAGATCTAAGGGTCTAGATCTGATAGATAGAGTGCTTGATGAACTATGGAATGAGTTTCATGACATTGTACAGGAGACAGGGATCAAGACCATCCCCATGGAAAAGAAATGCAAAAAAGCAAAATGGCTGTCTGGGGAGGCCTTACAAATAGCTGGGGAAAGAAGAGAAGTGAAAAGCAGAGGAGAAAAGGAAAGATATAAGCATCTGAATGCAGAGTTCCAAAGAATAGCAAGAAGAGATAAGAAAGCCTTCTTCAGCTATCAATGCAAAGAAATAGAGGAAAAGAACAGAATGGGAAAGACTAGAGATCTCTTCAAGAAAATTAGAGATAACAAGGGAAAATTTCATGCAAAGATGAGCTCGATAAAGGACAGAAATGGTCTGGACCTAACAGAAGCAGAAGATATCAAGAAGAGAGGCAAGAATACACAGAAGAACTACAAAAAAGATCTTCATGACCCGGATAATCACGATGGTGTGATCACTCATTTAGAGCCAGACATCCTGGAATGTGAAGTCAAGTGGGCCTAAGAAAGCATCAGTACTAACAAAGCTAGTGGAGGTGATGGAATTCCAGTTGAGCTGTTTCAAATTCTGAAAGATGATGCTGTGAAAGTGCTGCACTCAATATGCCAGCAAATTTGGAAAACTCAGCAGTGGCCACAGGACTGGAAAAGGTCAGTTTTCATTCCAATCTCAAAGAAAGGCAATGCCAAAGAATGCTCAAACTACTGCACAATTGCACTCATCTCACATGCTAGTAAAGTAATGCTCAAAATTCTCCAAACCAGGCTTCAGCAATACGTGAACCGTGAACTTCCTAATGTTCAAGCTGATTTTAGAAAAGGCAGAGGAACCAGAGATCAAATTGCCAACATCCGCTGGATCATGGAAAAAGCAAGAGAGTTCCAGAAAAACATCTATTTCTGCTTTATTGACTATGCCAAAGCCTTTGACTGTGTGGATCACAATAAACTGTGGAAAATTCTGAAAGAGATGGGAATACCAGACCACCTGACCTGCCTCTTGAGAAATCTGTATGCAGGTCAGGAAGCAACAGTTAGAACTGGACATGGAACAACAGACTGGTTCCAAATAGGAAAAGGAGTACGTCAAGGCTGTATATTGTCACCCTGCTTATTTAACTTCTATGCAGAGTACATCATGAGAAACGCTGGACTGGAAGAAACACAAGCTGGAATCAAGATTGCCGGGAGAAATATCAATAACCTCAGATATGCAGATGACACCACCCTAATGGCACAAAATGAAGAGGAACTAAAAAGCCTCTTGATGAAAGTGAAAGAGGAAAGCGAAAGAGTTGGCTTAAAGCTCAACATGCAGAAAACGAAGATCATGGCATCTGGTCCCATCACTTCATGGGAAATAGATGGGGAAACGGTAGAAACAGTGTCAGACTTTATTTTTGGGGGGCTCCAAAATCACTGCAGATGTGACTGCAGCCATAAAAGTAAAAGACGCTTACTCCTTGGAAGAAAAGTTACGACCAATCTAGATAGTGTATTCAAAAGCAGAGACATTACTTTGCCGACTAAGGTCCGTCTAGTCAAGGCTATGGTTTTTCCTGTGGTCATGTATGGATGTGAGAGTTGGACTGTGAAGAAGGCTGAGCGCTGAAGAATTGATGCTTTTCATCTGTGGTGTTGGAGAAGACTCTTGAGAGTCCCTTGGACTTCAAGGAGATCCAACTAGTCCATTCTGAAGGAGATCAGCCCTGGGATTTCTTTGGAAGGAATGATGCTAAAGGTGAAACTCCAGTACTTTGGCCACCTCATGTGAAGAGTTAACTCACTGGAAAACGCTTTGATGCTGGGAGGGACTGGGGGCAGGAGAAGAAAGGGACGACAGAGGACGAGATGGCTGGATGGCATCACTGAGTGGTTGGATGTGAGTCTGGATGAACTCCGGGAGTTGGTGATGGACAGGGAGGCCTGGAGTGCTGCAATTCATGGGGTTGCAAAGAGTCGGACACGACTGAGAGACTGAACTGAACTGAACTACAGGAAATATGATAAAAAGCTTGAAAAATATCACTCATAAAAAATAATGTTATAATGAACAGTAACTATGAAAATAATGAAACACTGAATTTTCAAGGTCTGAATTACTCTAAGGTAATATTTGCTTCTCTTGATCAGGGAAAACTGCTGACAGTGGCCAATGAAATGATAAAAAAAAATCACATCAGTGAAAATGTCCAAGAAAGGACATAACAGATTTCCTGAGAAATGTGATTATTAAAAAAAAAAAAAAATCTGAAGGAAACCATTCTTCAATACATTTAAGTAGATTGAACTACTCTCTTTTATAGGAGGTAATGTTGTACTGGCATGGGATTTGAAAGTGAATTTAAGTGAAAATTTACTTTCTTTTATCTGTATGGCAAGAAAAGTGTTACTTTCTATTTAGAGATCACAGAATAAGAAATATCCTTATTAATTTACTGCATTAAATCTTTACAAACCAACCAAATAGGAATGTCTACAAAGATGGCTGGCTTTAGATAAACCTTAATATTCTCTTTCTCAGAAGACTTTGCATCTTGAGAGAAATTATTATAATCCTATCAATTTGGCTATTAAGGAAGTATAGAATTTAAATTAGGAAAAAATCCAGGAGAGTAATTGCAATAAGATGGTAGGTAAATGTTGCTTAGATTTCCCATTCCTTTCTCAAAAATCATATAATTGGAGCAAAACAGAATTGAAGTGAATTGAAATATGAAGAGATGTCAACATAATTTTTTCATAAAAAATAAAAATGACACAAGAATAATCTATAAAATCATACAGCTACTAAGAAACATTCCTAAATTAAACATAAACCCCTTTCCTCAGTTGTAAAAAGGCATAAAAGTAGTTTAAAGGAATCGTGAGTTCCTTTGTACATCTAAGTTCTAAAAAATGCCCTTTTGTGTGTTTATGTGTGAAAGAGTGGAGAAATCCTTACTTTATGCAGGTTAAAAAATTACATATACAAATATAATAGTATCACTTAAAATTTAAATTTTTGCCATGATGAAAACCAATGTTACAGTAATCACTAATAAAAAAGAATTGTTCCTAATTGGAAGTAATTATGCATATGAAAGACCTCAAAGGAAACAAAGTAACAAAATCTGCACTTCTCTTTATATCTTTCTTGCCAAACTAATGTAGTTATATCATTCCATATCAAAGGAGACATATAATGGATATCCCCAAATTTCTGTTGAAAGTGACCTATAAATTCAACCATATAAATTTTCAGAGCATATTCTGGTATGACATATAATAAAGGGCGAATACAATCTAAGGGCATAGTCATTCTCGAAAAAGAATCTCATTTTTAAAGGGTCAACTGGATTGCTGATTTAAAGACTGTGTCAAATGAATACTGGCCTAACCACCTATTCTGTTTTTAACTGCTCAATACCACTATGCTTGCTTTCTGTAACCCCCAAATTCTAACACAGTCAAATACTATCAGTGTTTTTTTAAAGAGCACTATAATCCTTGTTAGCTCATTTGATCCTCACAATGTCCTGTGAAGCAGGTCTCAGAGCCCCAAATTACCTTACCCTCATTTTACACCAAAGAAATTGAGACAAAGAGAAATTAAATGACCTGTTCAGTTTACATCATTATTATTGGTCTTTTAAATTCCAAGCCCTGGGCAATTTTCATTACACTAGACTATGTTAGTCATCCAAGTATGATAATATATAAGTATACCTTTGGCATGTCAAAAGCAATATAAATATCATCATAGTGAAAATTTGGTATGTTAACATTTTCTAAGCTCCAGCCAATGATCCACTATTTTATCAAAAAATTTTAAGTACTTTCTTTTATTTCATGGGATATACTCTACACCAATAAAGTTACAACTTCAGCTATTTCCAGCTATTATCACAAAGAAACTAATGAGGTAGGTTAAAATGTAGTTAGTTTTACTCACTTGAAGAGATTCTTAGAATTTTCTTAAATCTGTTCTAAGAAACAGTGTAGAAAATCATCATTAATAAAAGTTCACTTGAATATTAATTCACCCAACTAGTATACAAAGATCTAATTTCACATAAAACCCACAAGAACCTATTTACTTCTAAAATCTATTCACCTTTTAAATTAATATAAAGTATTGGTGTGTTTGTACATATATTTAATTAAAATAGTAATATGTGCTGTTACTCTAGGAGAAATAAACTTTGTTTGGTGCAATTCATTGCCACATATTATTCTGGAAAAGCAGAGACTCATTTAACTTAGCTTAAATTTAGACTCTTCAAATTTCTTTGAACTGAGATTATCACTACTAAAGTGAGTTTCATAACACTCACTCATTTAAATACTTTTTGAAAACCTACCATGCCCTCTTCTAGTTGCTGTTATTAACAGTTCTTTGAAACTATTTATTGTTTCAAGCTTAATATTGATTTGAATTGTTTGCTTTAATCACTGAAAAAAATTCAATAAAATATTGCTGAAATCAGAGTACTTTTCGAAAACTTTTTGGTTATATGTTAACATTTTAGAGAGAACTATTATTTTCTCAGTTGTCAATTGAACAAATAAAACACTAAACACTATCATCTGCCAATCACAACACAAATTAAACATATGGTAAGAAAGCTGTCCAGACTTGTTCAAGTTGGTTTAAGCTAGCTGAAACTTGAAATTGTTGTTATAATATAGTTCTTCAATTGTCTCTTTAAAGAAAACAGTTTTAATTCGGAGCACTAGTTTGATAAATAACACAACCCAAACGTAATACTGTTATTTAAAACAACAGATTAACAATATTAAGTAAATTCTGTGAAGCAAAACTAAGACAGTGAAAGCAACTGAAAGCCCAATAAAGCATTTACAAATATATCAACAGTTTTAAAGAGAAGATACAAATGAATATTTAAAAATCAAGAAGCACAGGGTTAAGATTTTCATACTGATGTTCACTTAACTGTCTATGGATGTGAGAGTTGGACTGTGGAGAAAGCTGAGCACCAAATAATTGATGCTTTTGAACTGTGGTGTTGGAGACTACTCTTGAGAGTCCCTTGGACTGCAAGGAGATCCAACCAGTCCATCCTAAAGAAGATCAATCCTGGGTGTTCACTGGAAGGACTGATGCTGAAGCTGAAACTCCAATACTTTGGCCACCTCATGCGAAGAGTTGATTCATAGGAAAGACCCTGATGCTCAGAAGGATTAGGGGCAGGAGGAGAAGTGGACAACAGAGGATGAGATGGCTGGATGGCATCACCGACTCAATGGACATGAGTTTGAGTAAACTCCGGGAGTTGGTGACGGACAGGCCTGGTGTGCTGTGATTCATGGGGTCGCTAAGAGTCGGACACGACTGACGGACTGAACTGAACTGAACTAACTGTCTATACTTGGCCCGCAAAGAAACCAATTAACATTTTGGCAATTGATGATATAATGCAGATGGCAATGAATGACAACATCTTTGAGCTCAAACTGGTACCTTCTATGTTAACTTAGTTTTATGTTTGAATGTTTGTTTTGGTCTTTCATGCTGTTCTCAGGAGAAATTCTCAGACAAAAGCCTCATGAATTACTGATTTATTTATACATTAGTTGTTACCAATTTGATCTTCAGAGTAAAGATCTACTGTCAGATGTGAGGGAATTCAGAGTCTACTTGTCTTGAGTATTAACTCCAGTTTCAAGGAGAAAGACAATGAGGATGGAGGAAAAAGTAAAGCATTTGAGCCAAATGTTCAAGTATCTTATGAAGAGTTAATAATAAATCTTAAGAAATATGTACTTTGAAATAAAAAAAACATTACAGGCAAACAAATTATTATTATCAGAAAACTAACTTCTCTGCCTGATGAAAGCTTTTCCAACACCAAATTTCTGGGTACATTTTGTTTTAAAGAAAGAGAGGAAAAAGTCCACATGAATTCAAACACATGTCAAAGACTGTACTATGGTACTCTTCAAACAAATATCTTAAGTCCTCAATAATCTTAATCCCTTCTAGTTCATAACACTAAAGTTTTCAAAGAGCTTTCAGCTTTTATATGATTTTTCATCTGACACCTATTGGCAAATTTGTGAGGTAGGTATTTATTTTCTATCTTCATTCAAAAACAAGGGAACTGAGGTTCACGGAAATTAACTTGTAAAAGGTCAAAAACTAGCACATGGCAAAGTCAGACCTCCTGGAGTCTAGAATATTTTTAAAGTCTGATTCTTGGATATCTGCATAAGAATCATCTATGATATTAATATTTTTATGATGAGAGATTTTTGAAGTTAACTTATATGCAGAGTACCTCATGAGAAACACTGGACTGGAAGAAACACAAGCTGGAATCAAGATTGCCGGGAGAAATATCAATAACCTCCGATATGCAGATGACACCACCCTTATGGCAGAAAGTGAAAAGGAACTAAAAAGCCTCTTGAAAGTGAAAGAGGAGAGTGAAAAAGTTGGCTTAAAGCTCAACATGCAGAAAACGAAGATCATGGCATCCAGTCCCATCCTATTTCATGGGAAATAGATGGGGAAACAGTGGAAACAGTGTCAGACTTTATTTTTTTGGGCTCCAAAATCACTGCAGATGGTGACTGCAGCCATGAAATTAAAAGACACTTACTCCTTGGAAGAAAAGTTATGACCAACCTAGATAGTATATTCAAAAGCAGAGATATTACTTTGCTGACTAAGGTCCGTCTAGTCAAGGCTATGTTTTTTTTTTTTGTGGTCATGTATGGATGTGAGAGTTGGACTGTGAAGAAGGCTGAGCACCGAAGAATTGATGCATTTGAACTGTGGTGTTGGAGAAGACTCTTGAGAGTCCCTTGAACTGCAAGGAGATCCAACCAGTCCATTCTGAAGGAGATCAGCCCTGGGATTTCTTTGGAAGGAATGATGCTAAAGCTGAAACTCCAGTACTTTGGCCACCTCATGTGAAGAGTTGACTCATTGGAAAATCTCTGATGCTGGGAGGGATTGGGGGCAGGAGGAGAAGGGGACAACAGAGGATGAGATGGCTGGATGGCATCCCTGACTCAATGGATGTGAGTCTGAATGAACTCTGGGAGTTGGTGATGGACAGGGAGGCCTGGCGTGTTGCAATTCATGGGGTCACAAAGAGTTGGACATGACTGAGCGACTGAACTGAACTGAACTGAACCATCACCTTTGACTTACTGAGTATGAATTTTTAGAAGTGGGGTCCAGAAATCCAGTTGTAGATCAATCAGGTAATGGATATAAAAGCTTAACATTGTGTCCAGCTAGGTTTTCATGATATGATATGATATATATGATGCCATCACATTATCAGCAGGGGCAAGTTAGTTTCAAACAGCCTGCAGTCAGGCCTGCAGTAGATTAGAATCACTGGGGAAGCTTTGTATAAAACTACCAGTCCTCATCTCAATGAGAGGAAGGTGTCAGGCATCCGAGGTTCCCCAAGTGATTCTTACCAGCAGTCAGGGTTGAGGATGGCTTGTGTAAATATGCTTGTCTACGTAACACATCCAGCATTTTCCAAAATTTTTCTTTCCCTTCCGATCATTATCATGCCTAATAAAGTTTACAATTTTTATTATAAGTTATTTAAATATTATAAGACAAAATGTCAAAGATTTTTGAGTTGATATTTTTAAAGTTAAAAGATGTTTCACAGCAGGACTAATCATGCTTCACTAAGCTACAATGAATTTCAAATATTCCAAATTAATCACTACTGTGGACTAGGATTATATATATATTTCAGTTGTAAACAAGAATGACCCAGAATCTGAAGATATGGGTGTGGGGCAAAAACTATAGCTTATTGGCTACTGGGCAATGCAAGTGCAAACAAGTCCCTGGTAGGAGGGGCCTGGATACCAACATCTGGCAGCTTTGGCAAGATTACATCTCACTGCAAAAAACACAATAACAGATACAGAGGAAACACTTTGCTGTTTGTAATTATGGTTAATACAAAAAGGCTTACAGTGTGTGATGCTTATCTTATTATATGCTTCCATAGAACATATCTGAATATGAGGTTCTCTACAAATCAATACTACTACATGGGAAAAAATGGCTAAAAGTAAAAATTTTCTGTCATGCATATGGATAAGTTATCAATATAAAAACAGAGCCAGTAAAAGTAATATTTACTAAAGTAATAAAAACAGCACAATTACTGAGAAAAAATGCCCATCTCCACTTTTACTCTGTTGCTAATCCTACACCTGTATTTCTCTGGATAAAGACTATTTTGACAGAA
>SJYQ01003750.1:0-32145 GCA_006410935.1 Redunca redunca
GTTACCCTTTCTCCAAATACAAGGACTGGTAAAAAGAAATAATGAAAAAACAGAACCCAAAAAAAACACACCTATTCAGCAGAAAAGAAAAACTGCTTCCCTAATAAATTGAAATCACATGCTGATAGACAAAACAAATCCCCCCTGCCCCCCCTAACCCGGCGAGAAAAAAGTACTTCACAGGCCACAAGGTGCCAGAGCTGACACACCAGGCACACAGGTCAAGGCGCCTGCATGAAAGCCAGCAGGCACTGCAGATGCCACATTCAGTGCAACTGGCTTTGAAACATCTTCAGGGAACCACAGAATATAAGGCACATAGGAGGACTTACCTGGTGGGCCAGTGGTTAATCTGCCTGCAACTAAACTTGAGTGCCACAACTGAGCCCATGTGCAGCAAAGAAACTTTAAAAGATAGAAATAGGCCTTCTGAGAGTGTGGAGCAGTGTGGTACTTGTGGGCTTCCAGCACGGCGCTCCGGGGCTAGGGCCAGAGGGTGAAGAAGGTGCTGGTGCAGCCCATCAATCTCATCTTCAGATACTTGCTGAGCAGATCGCGGACTCAGGTGTGTGGCTTTATGAGCAAGTGAATATGCAGATACAGGGCTGTACCATTGGTTCTGATGAGTATATGAACCTCATATTAGACGATGCAGAAGAGATTCATTCTAAAACAAAGTCAAGAAAACAACTGGGCCGGATCATGCTAAAAGGAGATAATATAACTCTGCTCCAAAGTGTCTCCAACTAGAAGTGACAGATGAAGTGAGAAACTGTTTGGCAATAGCGTTGGTTTTTTTAGGTGTCCTTTGTTAGAGATGTAGTTCTAAAACATGTATTCACATTGTTCTGCTCACCCTTATGTTATTACCAGATGACAATAAATGCTATGGGACTGTTTAAAAAAAAAAAGGAAATAGTTATGATTTCCAAGGTAAGAGAGTAAAAAATAGAATGTTAAAATATTCTAACACAACCCCCCCAACCCCGGGGGGGGGGTGCTGGGCAAAAATGGGAGGAAAAAAAAAAAGTATGGGTATGACAAATGTAAAGACCCCAAAAGATGGCATCAATAAAACAATGGAGGAATCCCCTGGCGGCCCAGTGGTTAGGAGGCCACACCTCCACTGCCCAGCGCACAGGCTCAGCTCCCGATCAGGGAGCTAGTCTCACTTGCTCTGTGGTGCGTGGGCTGGTCAGTCAAGTTCATTCTGGTTTAACTTTCTGGCCAACCCAATATTGACTATGTGACTTAAATGACTCAAAGAAAGGATAAAGATCAGACGAGGCTTAAAGATGAAACGTGCAAATACAGTAAAAAGAATTATTAATGGATCCAGAGACTGAAGTGGACCCTGCAACGCTCCCTTTGGTGTTCTCATGTGGTCACCTCCCCTTGTGTGGCTGTTTTGTTGCTGTTTTTAAATTTTATTGGCATATAGTCAATTTACAATGTTGCATTAGTTTCTGCCATATAACAAAGTGAATCAGTTATACAGACATGTAATAGTTTGCATTTGTTAACCCCAAATTCCCCATCCATCCCTCACCAAAGCTTTTTTTAATGTAAAATACAGGGCTTCCCTGCTGTTCACTGGTAATCTGCCTGCAATGTAGCTGACCCAGGTCGATCTCTGGGTTGGGAAGATCCCCTGGAGAAGGGCATGGCAAACCATTCCAGTATTCTTTCATATAGAACTCCACGGACAGATGCCTGATGGGTTACAGCCCATGGGGTCGCAAAGCCAGTCAGACATGACTGAGTGATTAACACTAACTCATGCAAAATACAGGTAACAAACAGCAGCTCAACCACTGTAAAGAGTACGACTCAGTGCCATTCACCACCTCTACCCAGCTCCAGAACTTTCTCACGGCCCCCGAGGAAGCCCCGTGTCCACTACCAGGCATCCCCCTCCACACCTCTCCCCGCCCAGCCCCATGGCTTTACTGATCCTGGCCTTTCCATGTAAATGTACACAGCTCGTGGTCTCTCGTGTCCAGCATGTTGCTCAGCACAACATTCTCAAGGCTCATTGGTGCTGGACCTGCATCTCATTCTGATGCCTTGATGCTCAGGAGCTGTGGGACAGTTAACACGTGCTGTGTGTAGGGATTTTCAAGGAGAGAAAAGCTCTCTGGAAGGACTGTGGGGCAGATGAGGGCTCCGAGGAGCTGGTGATGTACCTCCGGGCCTGGGTCTGCAGTGTTTTGTGCCTGGGGCTGAAAGGCCTGGATTCCAAGGTGGCTGGACCTGGGCAGGTGTTCCAAAGGGGACAGGAGCAGCCCCAGAAGGCCCAGGACAATGGAATACTGCACTCTAACACATCATGTAGTTGTTGTTCAGTTGCCCAGTCGCTTCGAACTCTTTGTGACCCCATGGACTGCAGCACGCCAGGCCTCCCTGTCCCTAACCATTTCCAAAACTGCCCAAGTTCATGACCATTCTATCAGTGATACCATCCATTCATCCCATCCTCTGATCTATCAGACTAAACACCATTCTGTACTGCATACTTGAAGTTGCTGAGTAGTGCTTAAAACTTATCATAGGAAAAAATTCATTTTGCAAAATATAAATGTTATCATTAGCATATACACGTAAAACTGAAATAACATTTGTCAACTTAATCTCAATAAAAATTTAAAAAAGGTGGCGGCCAGGATCCAGGTGGGGGAAGTCCCCTTGGCCAGCAGTTGGCAGCTTCTCTCTTGAACCGTGAGGACAGCACCACCTCCTTGGGAGGGCAGCCCTGAGCCCACGGCCACCGGCAGGGAAGGGGGAGAGCAGACAAAAGACGGTGGCACTCGCCAGCGCTGTGGGGGCTCAGGACATGCAGGGACCCCCAGGCTTCCCTCACGGGCTCCCAGGTGCCTCCAGGTGGGAGCGGAGGGCCACCTCAGGTCAGGGTTCACTGGCACCTGGGGGCAGACCTCGTGTTGATCCCTATCACATGCGACCGTGTGCTGGGAATGTGGGTGAAGGTCACCTGAGGGCCTGGCTTAGGGCTTGTGCAGTGGACATAGAGCAAGCAGCTCACCGTGCCACGATCAGGCCCAGGATGGCTCGGCTCTCTTCCCCTAGGTCCAAACAAATGTCACCATCGCGTGTGCCAATGACAAGAGCTGGGAGACCTGCTCTAAGCTGTCCCAGAGATGCCACTGAGGGCTTGCAGCCCAGCTCTCAGGGTGCTTCGGACCAGCAGCCCGGGTAAACAGCTACATTCTCGGTACTGGTACAGGCTAGAGTCGGGGCGGGGGTGGGGGGTGGATGAACCCTGCCGACACCACACTCAGAAGTAACTGATGTTGATCAGAAGTCTCATCCTGCGATTCCAGAGACAGACAGCAGACCAGTGGTTGTCGAAGGCTGGGGCCGAGGGGCATGCCTGCTTGTGGGTTCGGGGCTGGGGGTGACAAGAGTGCCTCAGCGCCACAGTGATAAACACAACACTGCAAGCATACTGAAAACCACTAAACTGCACACTTTCAAGCGGCTGAAACGTTGAATTTTATGAGAGGTAAGTTTATCTCCATCAAAATACAAACAAACCTACCTGCAAATAAAGAAATCTACATTCTTGGATCCCTCCCCAGATCCACAGGAAGCCTAGAGGGGCCCACACCACCTGCTACAAGGCCTCTGGGTGACAAGGGCACGGGATGAAGTCCCAGCACCGCTCAGCTCAGCCTGGCCCCCAGAGTATGTTCAAGGCAGGGGACCCTTCCGAGGCACAGGCCCCCCTCCACATGAACAAACCACGGCTGGACACCGGCCCGCACCGCTCAGCTCAGCCTGGCCCCCAGAGTATGTTCAAGGCAGGGGACCCTTCCGAGGCACAGGCCCCCCTCCACATGAACAAACCACGGCTGGACACCGGCCCCTGCCCTGGAATCGATCCCTCCTGGCTCCCAGGCCAGCCGAGTGCACGCACCTACTGCACAGCCGTCACCCTGGGAAGACGGCCCTGTGTCTACAGGCCACAGCAAGGGTCTGGACCGCCACGAAGGCCATGGAGTCCCACAGAGCTGCAGGGCCAACACCGTCCCTCCAGCCCTCAGGTCCCCAAACTGCAGGCCTGGGCCTTGCTAGAGACCCCCAGAAAGAGGAGCAGAAACCAAAGCATCCCTGGACAGAATGGGGCCTCCATGCCACAACACCCACCCCTCCTCCCGAGCAGAAGAGTGGGGCTGGGGGAGTCCCTGAGAACTCGGGGACTGGAGGGGCCAAGAGACTGACCACAGGCCCCTGGAGATCTGTACCTATGGGCTCGGCCAACCCAACTCTCACCCAGGACTGCCATCATGGCCCGCTCCCGGCATCCCCACCCGTTCCTGCTGAGCAGGCGCTTCCCCACAGCAGCGCTCTAACGAGGAGGAGAGGGTGCAGGTGAGCGGTGCCATCCCTAGAGCCGCGCTCACACAGGCTGGGCTATGGCCTCCAGAGCAGCCCGCTGCAGGCCTGCCCAGTGGTGTGGAGCCAGCTAAGGAGCCAAGGCTCGGGGGTTGAAGGGAACCAGGCGGCCCCTGCAGTCAGGCCAGGGCCCACCAGGGGCAGGCAGGTGCCTCTGGACTGATGAGCAAGCACCCAGCTGCAGGGGAGCAGAAGCCACCCCCCAGGCATCCTGACCCCAGCCCACCTACTTCCTTGCTGGGACCTCCAGGCTCCTCTAAGGTCAGGGACGCCATCTGCCCTCTGCCTCTTCAAAACCAGCCTCCAGGGATGGTAGCAGATAACAGTGCCACGCAACCGCGCATCAGAAATGCAAGGAAGTGTGACGTCACCATGCAAACAGAACAGACCCTCAAACACCCCCTCAAACCTCCCAAGGAGGTTAAGAACGGAGACGTGAGGAGCTTGGCAATCTTGGCCCTGGCTGCCCACTCAGTCCAGACCCTGCTGTCACGAGCCGGGTTGCAGGGTGGAACCAGGAAGCACAGCCTGCTTCTCTGCCTGCCCCTCCATGACCACCTCTACCCTCCCATGGCTTTCCCCCAACTACTTCCCATAAAGACGGCATGTCCCCTGCTCCCCCGAAGGTACCCACCTGGCCTCAGTGGTCACTCTGGCCCAGCCTGGCTGCAGGCCAGGGCAATAGCCCTGGGCGGAGAGACATGCTGATGAAACACCTCTTTTCCGTGGACACAGCTGGCTGGGGAAGACCCCGCCATAGGGCAGCAGAGCAGCCCACTACCCACATCCCTCCAAGAGAAACAAACTGCAGTGAGGAGCCTAGAAGAGGACCACCGACCATGCCGTGGGGCTGGCAGCCACACGACCCAGACCCAGTGTCCATGTGCTCTGCACAGGGGTGTGGGTGTTTGTTTCACAACGTGGCCATCAGAAGCTGCCTCCAAAAATAAAACCACACATTCCCTGATGAACTTTCCTGATGGCTCAGACGGTAAAGAATCTGCCTGCCAATGCATGAGACCTAAGAGACACAGGTTCAATCCCTGGGTCGGGAAGATCCCCTGGAGAAGGGAATGGCAATCCATTCCAGTAGTCTTGCCTGGAGAATCCCATGGACAGAGGAGCCTGGCCGCTGCAGTCCACAGGGTTACAAAGAGTCGGACACGACTGAGCATGCACGCAGTCATCCTCCCCCTGAAAACTGAAAAAATGAAAGAGCTCCCAGTTATATCGTCAGAATAGCTCACTTTAGTCTCGAGATACAAGCAGAAGGGCTGAGGGAGACTGGATAATACCACCAGCCCTGCCAAGGGTGAGTAGAACCACGACCGACCCCAAAGTCAACATGCCCTCCTCTGAGGACCTTGTGGCTGTCATGTCGACCTATCCGTGGGTCTGTCTTTGCTCTGAGTAACTCCAAGAGAGGGAACTGCAGCTTATCTGAGCTCCAGTGCTGGGCGGAGGCTGCTGACCACAAACCAGACAGGCAGTCCTCCGAAGAAATGGGGGAAGAGAACACCTTGGACCTCAGAAGGACACATACAGCTGGGAGAGCAGCCGTGTGCCTCTGGCTCTGTCAGCGCGACGGACGCCGTAAGGCAGAGGGGAGCCCGAGGATGAGTCACATTTCTGGGCTGCGTGCAGGTTACCCAGGCGTGCCCCCCACCCTGTGGAAGGCACAGCAAGTCCAGTGCAGCCAGGACAGCAGAGAACGCAGCGCGGCCGCCGGGAGGCAGTCTGTCAGGTTGTTTATTCCCACTCGACATAACCCAGAACACAGGAGCAACTCTGTACACCTCTAGAAACTTACAGCTAGCTCCAAAACAATAGAAATGTTAAACTACAAAAGATGAGCTGTATTCAGCAAATAGAAAGGGTAACGTGAGGGCGTGTCAAACGTGGATCCGACTATTTACAGTGCCTGGGCGTGGGCTCAGATCTCGCCGGCCTCCTTCTCCTCTGACCGCCGCGATGCAGCCTTCCCGTTGGCACTCTCAAGCCTCCAGTCGGTGGCCCCCCGCTCACTCCGCCCACGCTCCCAGGACTCCTCCCTTGAAGTCCGCTCTCGGGAGAACCTGGGAAAAGGGAACCAGAGGCTCATCGAGGGCTGGCCCTCCCTTCTGGGTGCTCCCCAGGCACTGACACCGTGGACCCTCCATGCGAGGGAAGGGATGACCCACACAGCTGGGAGGACCCAGCAGGCACCGCACAGGGAGGGCCGGGCAGCTAACACAGAATGGCATTTCCAGAGAATTCTAGTAACAGGACCAGCTTTCACTAAAATGTAAACAGTGCAAAGGAAAATACAGCATGAGTTGATCCATCATGTAAAAACACAATGGAGAAAAAGTATTACCAAAGTGAATGGTGGTCGTCTCCAAATATGATCATTAGTAGTGTGTTGTTTTTTTTTTAAATCACAACTGAGGTGAGCAGCCTATCAGGGCTATGTGTACCAAAGTGGCAATGCATGTGTAGCCCAAGCATGGCCTTGCCTGCATGTGACACCTCTGCAGCTCTCAACTGTCCAGCCCTGAAGCTGGACTCCCAGAGCCATGGGCCCCGTCAGGCTCAACGCTCAGTCCCTGGGTGACAGTCCCCAGGGCCTGGCGCACAGAGCACGGTTCAACTCCTGTTGCAGATACTGAAGGAGCAGAGTAGTTACTTGTATTTCGAGCTCCGGTCCCTGGATGCCCGGCGATGGCCGCGGCTGTGGCTCCGGGAGCGACTTCGGTGGCGCCGGTGTCTGTCTCGGGACCGGGAGCGGGACGACTTCCGACGCTCTCTGGAAGTTGACCTCGACCGCCTGCGACGTCGGTCCCGGGAGCGCGACCTGAAACAGAGGCTGTGCTTACACCTTACTGCTATCTCTGCTCTCTCCTCCCAGACTTGTAACCCGGGTTCAAAGCCCTCCCCACAACGCCACCCTGGTCACGAATAACTGGCCAGACCCTCCCCTCCAATGCTTCTGGAAACATGCCAGGAACTTTCTGATTATCCTTCTGACAGTGAATGCCCACCCCACACTGTACTGCACCCCAACCAGGGCTCTCCTTCTAACCCATGCCTTGTGCCCTTCGTGACCAGCTGTGACCCCAGACAACAAATGCCGAGTTATAAAGGCTAATAAGTATCAAGAAAAAAATCACTGGAAAGGGACATCTTACTGAGAATGCATCAATGGAAAACCTACCTCCTGCGATCTCTTGTTCTGGATCCAGACCTAAAATGGAAAAAAACGATGAGCAATTTCCCAAAAAACAGCCCAATTCCTTACAGCTGAGGGGAGGTGCCCCATATCCACACAGTGACAAGGGTCAACTTCCCACAGGACCTGCTTTGAGGCCTGCCCCGGGCCCCCTACCTGTTGGAGGGAGAAGGAAGAGACCAGCACCCAGGGGTCCATGCCGCACTGAGCTGAACCAGCGGTTCTGCCAACTTCACAGTGGACACCAACCCAGCTACACAGATAGTCACAGTGCAGGGCTGGGCAGGACACCCAAGCTCCAAACATAGGCTCACTTTCCTGGGAGTGCTGCAGGAGCTCCCGGGAAACAGTACACAACCAGCAATGAAAGAAATGCACTGGAGGGACCTTCCCTGGTGGTCCAGTGGTTGAGAATCCACCCTGCAATGCAGGGGACATGAGTTCAATCCCTGGTCAGGGAACTAAGATCCCACATGCCATGGGGAAACTAAGACCACGTGCCACAACTACTGAGTCTATGCGCTCTGGAGCCTGTGTGTCTGACACAAAGATACCACATGATAAGAGGAAGAACCTCAGTTCAGTTCAGTCGCTCAGTTGTCTCCAACTCTTTGCGACCCCATGAACTGCAGCACGCCAGGTCTCCCTGTCCATCATCAACTCCCAGAGTCCACCCAAACCCATGTCCATTGAGTCGGTGATGCCATCCAGCCATCTCATCCTCTGTCATCCCCTTCTCCTCCTGCCCCCAATCCCTCCCAGCATCATAGTCTTTTCCAATGAGTCAACTCTTTGCATGAGGTGGCCAAAGTACTGGAGTTTCAGCTTTAGCATCATTCCTTCCAAAGAAATCCCAGGGCTGATCTCCTTCAGAATGGACTGGTTGGATCTCCTTGCCGTCCAAGGGACTCTCAAGAGTCTTCTCCAACACCACAGTTCAAAAGCATCAATTCTNATGCCATGATCTTCGTTTTCTGAATGTTGAGCTTTAGGCCAACTTTTTCACTCTCCACTTTCACTTTCATCAAGAGGCTTTTTAGCTCCTCTTCACTTTCTGCCATAAGGGTAATGTCATCTGCATATCTGAGGTTTTTGATATTTCTCCCAGCAATCTTGATTCCAGCTTGTGTTTCTTCCAGTCCAGCGTTTCTCATGATGTACTCTGCATAGAAGTTAAATAAGCAGGGTGACAATATACAGCCTTGATGTACTCTTTTTCCTATTTGGAACCAGTCTGTTGTTCCATATCTGGTTCTAACTGTTGCTTCNTGGTCTGGTATTCCCATCTCTTGAAGAATTTTCCACAGTTTATTGTGATCCACACAGTCAAAGGCTTTGGCATAGTCAATAAAGCAGAAATAGATGTTTTTCTGGAACTCTTCCTTTTTCCATGATCCAGCGGATGTTAGCAATTTGATCTCTGGTTCCTCTGCCTTTTCTAAAACCAGCTTGAACATCAGGAAGTTCATGGTTCACATATTGCTGAAGCCTGGCTTGGAGAATTTTCAGCATTACTAGCGTGTGAGATGACTGTAATTGTGCAGTAGTTTGAGCATTCTTTGGCATTGCCTTTCTTTGGGATTGGAATGAAAACCGACCTTTTCCAGTCTTGTGGCCACTGCTGAGTTTTCCAAATTTGCTGGCATATTGAGTGCAGCACTTTCACAGCATCATTTTTCAGGATTTGAAACAGCTCAACTGTAATTCCATCACCTCCACTAGCTTTGTTCGTAGAGGTGCTTTCCAAGGCCCACTTGACTTCACATTCCAGGATGTCTGGCTCTAGATTAGTGATCACATCATCATGATTATCTGGGTCGTGAAGATCTTTTTTGTACAGTTCTTCTGTGTATTCTTGCCACTTCTTCTTAATATCTTCTGCTTCTGTTATTTCCAGACCATTTCTGTCCTTTATCGAGCCCATCTTTGCATGAAATGTTCCCTTGGTATATCTAATTTTCTACATGAGCTTCTGCACAATGAAGGTAACCATCAGCGAAATGAAAAAACAACTGAATGGGAGAAAATATCTGCAAATCAAGTAACTGACAAGAGGCATTTATCCAAAATATGAAAATAACTCACACAACTCTAAATGGAAGGAAAAATAAAAAAGATTAAAAAATGGGCAGAGGACTGAACAAACATTTTGCCAAAGAAGACATACAAAGGCCAACAGGCAGATGAAAAATTGCTCCACAACTTTATCCATCAGGGAAATACAAATCAAACCACAATGGGCTGGCACCTCACATCTGTCGGAGTGCTATCACCAAATGACAAGAAACACAGGTGCTGGTGAGGATGTGGAGAAAAGAAAGCACTGCTGCTGGGAATGTAAACTGGTGCAGCCATCATGAAAAACAGGATAGAGGAGTCTCAAAAATTAAAATGGAACTATAATATGATCCAGCAATTCCAATTCTGGATATTCACTTGATGGAAATTAAATCACTATTCTGAAGATACTTACAACTCTGTGGTCACTGCAGCATTATTTATAATAACTCAGACACAGGAAAATCTAAGTGTCCATTGACAGAGGGACTGATAAAGATGATGTAGTTGTATATATACAGTGGGATGTTATTCAGTCACAAAAAAAGGAATTCTGCCATTTGCAGCAACATAGATGGACCCTGAGAGCACTAGGCTAAGTAAAATGAGCCAGACAGGAAAAGATAAATGCTGTATGAATCCAGTTACATGCGGAATAGAAAAGAACCAAACTTAGAGAGAGAGAACAGACTGGTGGTTGCTAGAGGTAGGAAAACGAGGGTGGGCAAAGGTGGGAGGACAGGTGACGCCAACTGCACAGATGGCGCTGTGCAGCCAAGAGCACGTCAGCTGCAGGGGCCAAGCACCTGCACACAAAGCCACCCGCGAAGGCAGCCACCCATGTGAAAAGACCCTCGTGTCTGTGCTTGATATTTTTATACTGTTCCAGTCTCTTTATAATCAACATGTTACATAATTAAAATAATGAAAAACAAAAAAGTTAGCAAGTTATTCACACAGGAATCCTTCCAGGCATCTGTATGCCCAATATAGAGCCTGGCTACTCGGCTCCAGACACTGCCCTGAACTCTGACCAGACCCACCACCCCTACCTGGCTGCTCTCAGGCATCCCAGCCCTAACACTGCGAGAACCACCTCCGCTACCAAAACTCCGCTCCCAGGCTCCCCTCCTCTGTCACCACCAGCAGCCACTCTAGGCCACCTCCACTCCCACTCTGCATAGCTCACACCATCCACTGCTACTGCTGCTATCAGCTCTGCCCCCAGAGAACACAGCTCGTCCCTGCCCCCTCCTGGGCCTGGACCCTCCCAGCCACTCATGTTCTCCTCGCTGCCACCTGACCACCCTCAGCCCTTGGCCCACATGAGCCCATCCCTGGTGGATCCCGCCACAGGGCCTGCTCTGGGCAGGAATCTTTTTGCTTCCTTTCATGGCCACCGGGTACCTGGCAGACCTCAAGTGTCACAGGCAATAGCAAGGCTGCCAAGTACATGGGGTGTCCTCGGGATAGGTGGGGTGTTCTCGGAATGGAGGGGTGTCCTCAGGATACGTGGTGTCCTTGGGCTCACCTTCTGCTCAGCCGCTCCTCCCGCTCTCTCTCCTCTCGCCTCCTCAGCCGATCCTGATTTCTCTTCTCCTGCTTCTCAGCCACAGTTTTCTAAATAAAACGGAAAACTGGGAAGATGAGAGAAGCACATACACACTAGGGTGTGAACAGTGCTGAACAAAGAACGTTTACATGACCTCAGTACTGGCGATTTAAGAACCTTAGGGAAATTCAGGGAACAGGAACACAATTCTTTTTATTAACAAAACCTCTTAAACAACAGAAAATACATGGAATAAAAACTGTTTTATAAATTCAGTGACAAACTACTAATTCTAACAGGTGCTGTACTTCTAAGTTACAGAAAGTTTATCATATGACTTCAAATCAAGCAAGAAAGTTAAGGTTTTTACCCAAAGAAGTCCCCACAAACTTTATGTGAAGGAGAACATGTGTATTGATCAAACACATCTTGCTGAGGGTAGCAAGGCACCCAGCCTCGTTGCCAGCTGTCCTGGGGACGGGTTGTGGTGGGCATGGAGGGAAGGAGTGGGACAGGAGATGGCCTGGAGACCCTCCCACTGGAGCACCCCAAAACCACTCAGAGCCTTTCACGCCATCTCATGCTGCTGAGGAGAAGGCCTCCTCACCTCCCCCTGGGGAGGAGGAGGTGTCCAGAGCCAGAAGACAAGGTCCAAGAGGCAGTGTAGCATGACCTAAAATATCAGTGCTGACAAAAGCCAGACCCCCAGGAAGAAAAGGCACGGCTGGGGGTGCGTGTGTGTGTCTGTGTGTGACCTCGAAGCATCTGGGCCCAAGCTCTCCTGCGCGGCTCCTCTAGCTCTGCCCTCTGACGTCATACATCCAACACTGGGAGCAGGACACAAGGACGCTGTCCCCAGCACCTCGGCCTCCACACACCCTGCCCAAGAACCAGCCTGGGGGTAGCATCAGCTCCTCCCCAAATCCTCCCTACTCCCTGAAACATTAGGCATCCCCACAGGCAAGTCCTCACTCTTCCCCGCCTCCCTCCGCCGCGTCCATCTAGGTGCAGGACCTGCAGGTGTGCACATGGCCAGGACCACTGAGTGAAGCCCTCTCCGAACTGGGCACAGAGCTCCCACTCTCCTCATGGTTAAGAGGTGCACTTCCAAGTAACCTTTTCTGCTGATAGTGTAATAGCTATTTACTGAAATCTGCAACTTGGCTGTATTGTTCTATCAACTAAATACTGTTCATAACCACAATAACAAAATACAATTTTTAGATCAGTGAATACTTAAGTTCTAAAGATTTCAGGGAAAGAAGTTTCAATGTATGCTGATGTGGAAAAAAAAAAAAAAAAGGCTTTCGGGTATAAGAAACATTAGGGCAAAATTCTGGGATGTTATGGAACAGAATGACAATTTAAAGGAAAATAGGAATATAAGGAGTAGATTTTTTATGAAGATGGTAGCTGCCACCAAATTGTTATTTATACTATATTAGCTTTCATGCATTGGAGAAGGAAATGGGAACCCACTCCAGTGTTCTTGCCTGGAGAATCCCAGGGATGGCGGAGCCTGGTGGGCTGCCGTCTATGGGATCGCACAGAGTCGGACACGACTGAAGTGACTTAGCAGCAGCTACACAGAATATATGTTTATATTTTATACCATAAACTTATAAATTTCCAACTTAAAACTGTGTGACAGAAAGTATCACTTTTCAGAATTCCACTGGAAGCACAGGAGATGCTCAAGACCAGTGGTGAGCCTGCCAACCCGCTCCCTCTCCAGTCTGAGCGCACACCACCTCCCGGGACCCTCCCTGGGCGTAAGGGCGCCACCCACTGCCCCTTCCTCGGGCCACAGGTGGCCTGAGGCCTTGACTGTCAAGGGGGCCTATAGTCAGGGGCCACATGTCTGTCCTTCCAGATTTCGGGCTTCTGGAGGAAAGGCCTGCATATTTCCCAGCATCCTAGTACACAGCCAGGGAGCTTTCATCAGTCTGAAAACAATTCAGCTTATCCCAAAGTTGCTTAACTTTCCTTCTCAGCATTCCATATCCAGGACGTCGAATGCTGTAGTCTAACCCAGGAAAACAAGGAGCCCTGAGGAAGGGACAGAGGCATCCAACCGTGGGGCAGGGCCAGAAAAAGCCCCGTCACCTTCTTATGCTTCTAGCCTGACCACACTCCACAGGTCTGCCTTTGCCCAAAGAGAAAAACCACAGGCTACTGGCTCTCTCTCACCTCCAAAGAGAAGTGTTTCCAGAGGGGTGCACGAGTTCCCTATACCTGGGATGAACTCTGCCATTGTTCTCTGTAAACAAGGGGTAGTAGACTAAACAAACATCCCAGGCCCTGTTGGATTCTGAGATCTCAGGGAACACAATGATGACACCTGAGTAGCTCACTGTAAAGCTAAAGTATAAAACCAAGGCCTGATACCTCCACCAACAAAAAAAAGAACACAAGGCTTGCTACAAGCAGAGACATGAAGATGATCACGACTTCACAGGCTTCTTCAGAAACACAGCACTTTAACATACCCTTAACTGATCAAGCTTCTCACGGATCTGAATGAATCCCAAGTGTAACTTGCCCCCGAAGTGGTCTGCAAGACGACGGTCATTGTCATGGAGGCCAAGGTAGGCTGAACAGACCTCACAGACACGAAGCTTCTGTTGCTGGAAACTGGACGCAGGCATGGAATTTCTGTATTCTTCCTGGAGAGCAGTAAAAGAGTGATCCAAGTGAGGTTAACTCTAATGCCACTGTCCACTCAACCCCTAAAATGGAAGTACATGAAGGGAGGTGACTTTTATTTTTAACTGCCCAGCTTGTGGGACTTTAATTCACAGACTAGAGACTGAACCCCAGGCCCTGGCCATGAAGTGCCAAGTACTAACCACTGAATCACCAGGAAATTTCCTAAAGATGATTTCAAAATACATAAACCTGAATCGTTTACAAAGCTTCAGATTCTTGTAATTAAATTGTAATTTAATTTCAATAAGCTGTAATTAAATTGTAATCCAATTTAAACTGTTTCTTTAAGAGATGAACTAAGAGTCATGATTTCAAAGCAGTGAGGGATATTCAGAACACTGAGACACACAGGAGACTGTGTGCTAAAGGCCAGCGGGGAAAGGGAGTCCCTGTGACGGAGGAGAGCTCTGTAAGACCAGACTTCAGGCCCCTCACGGCGCCCCTGATCACACCAGACATGGCGGAGAGCTCTGTGAAGACCAGACTTCAGGCCCCTCACAGCGCCCCTCATCACACCAGACATGGCGGAGCTCTGTGAAGACCAGATTTTAGGCCCCTCACAGTGCCCTGATCATACCAGACATGGCGGAGAGCTCTGTGAAGACCAGACTTCAGGCCCCTCACAGCGCCCCTGATCACACCAGACATGGCGGAGAGCTCTGTGAAGACCAGACTACAGGACCCTCACAGCGCCCCTCATCACACCAGACATGGCGGAGCTCTGTGAAGACCAGACTTTAGGCCCCTCACAGCGCCCCTGATCACACCAGACATGGCGGATCTCTGTGAAGATCAAACTGACTATAGTGCCCCAATCACACCAGATAGGCAAAACACAGAGCATCCACAGAGTCTGTCCCAGTGTCCAGGAATGCCCAATGCAGCCCTGAAACCTAAAATCTGGAAGGAGAAACACACCAGACATCTCTTCAAACGAGGAAGTGTGCCTAAGGGAACAGAACAAAGCACACACAGACACACACACCCCCTACCCCCACCCAGCAGCCAGTGTGGTGTGAGTCTCATCACAGGGAGCCACTCTGCCTCAAAGGAAAACACACGAATACAAAAGAAAATGACCCAGGACACAGTGATGGCTGCCTGTGCTCAAATTAACACACTCCTTCAAAATCTAGGTTGAGGGATGCATTTCAACATTTGTCCTTAAAGAGAAGACAATGTAATAATCTCCCATTAATTCATACATTCAAAACATTCCCTAAAAAATGCAGGTTAAAATAAGACATCATGTCACTCACTAGACTGACGGAGACACAGAACACCAGGCCCTCCCATACCCTGACTCTGGCGCCCGTGCAGCATGGTTACTGTGGGGCAGCCTGTCTGTAAAGGTGGGGTTACCAGAAACACCCCTCACACGAGCACATCGCTGGACACACAGAACCGGCTGTGAGATGAGAAACCATCAGCGACCTGGAAAACCACCCATGGACAAACAGCCATGTGCCCCTAGAATGCAGTCCCGCAGCAGTAAACAAACTGCACCCATCTGCCTACAGCAGCCTGGAAACCACCACCCGGTGATGCAAGTGGGAGGACCTGCAGCACCGACGCGGGATGCCTACAGGCCTGCCAGGGACGCACATGGTTTATGAGCCCAGGTGTGCAATGAATGCACACGAACGCCTCTGGGGACAGAGGCGGAAAGAGCAGGAGCTCAGATTTCCATTAGAGTGTGGCTTATTTCCTAAAGAGTCAAACAGCTTAACGAGAAACACTAAACGTGGTGGGTGAGAGTTATCTGAGATAATATTCTACACCTTTTTGTAGTTTTGAAATTACAAATGCCATCCTCTAATATCCTTCAAAATAAATTCTATGCTGAGTGAAAAAAAAGTCAATCCCTAGGGGTTACATACTGTGTGAATCCATATGCTATGTTCTTAAAGTGAGCAAACGCTAAGAATGAAGGGCAGACTGGCAGTCAGAGAAGTGGGTGTGCTGTGAAGGCAGCAGGCGGGGCCTACAGGTGGTGAGCAGCCCCTCAGTAGCTGTTCTGGGATGGGATGCTGCCTTACAGTTTTTTAAGACAGAACCACTGCGGGAAACCAGGTAAAAGGCACAGAGTGCCCCTCCCGCTCCACTTCTTAGGATACCAAACAGCCTTGCCTGCCACTAAGGGCAGGGTGGACACTACCCAGACCAGCACAGCGGAGGCTTCCCCCCACAAGCCACCCTGTCTTTTCTGTTAGTTTTAAGTAAGGGGGGCACTCAGGTGATAAGGAAAGGAACAGTGGCCGAAGCAAGGCGCCTGGAGTCCCCACGTGTATCTGACTCCTGCTGCCCTTGGGGCTGTCTGCAGACATCTGAGTGGTGAACCCTGCATCTACATTATTTCAAGTCTCGGATCCACTGCACAGGTTTCTGGTGTCTGCTCTGCTCCTCAAAGCAGGAAGGCTCGGCCTCAGGATTCACTAAAAGGCTACAGAGCTCCTTCCTTCCTGACCCTCTGGCCTTTCTGCTGGGTACTGTCAGCAACCCAGGGAGCCTGACTCCATATACTCAAATTTTCCCTTTAAATACACAGAGGTTTGGATCCTATGTAAGGATTCTGATGGAGGACCTGGGACTCCCCATGTACATGTCACTGCCTCAATGGGCACTCGGCAGGATTCACGTGTTCAGCTGTCATCACTGAGCTCCACTTTGTCTCAGGTGTCACAAGGAGCCAAGGGACCAGCAACAACCAAAACCAGCCCTGTGCTGGCACGCTACCCACTCTGCCATCGCGTCTCCATCCACCATCCAAACAATCTTCTGTCTGGGTCTCAGCAAATGGCCTTCAGGATCACCCTGCCCTACCTGGACATCCCCTGCACCCCAAGTCACTCTTAAACTGAGACCTCATTTCTTTTGAGCGCCCGTCTTCATCAGAGTGAATCTTAGCCAGTGCTCACATGCATTCTGCCTGAGCCACAGGAGGAGTAAAGGTACACTCCCGTCCCTCTCTCCCTGACTCTAACCTTCCCACCATTCTCGAAGTCGATCCAGGCCATCTCCACTCCAATGGTGAGGATCTGAGAAGCAGAAAACCCAACAGAGGAAACAGTCCAGACAGTCCTGGACTCAGCTTCTGCACCACACAGCAGAGTCCTGGCCTGGCAGCCCAAGGATACCACCTGGGTGCTGCCCATACCCTGCAGGGGTCTCTCTCCTGAGGGCACAGAGTCACTAATAACCTGAGGCCTCTCTTCACAGCAACTGCAAAGCCAGTCAGCCCCATCACATCAGCTGAACACCTTGCACGCCAGGCCCTTCCTGGAAGCAGACAGACACAGACCGGAGGTGCGCACTAACACAGACAAGCTACGCTCAGGATGCACTCTACACAGGGGAGTGATGCTCAGAGCGCAAAGTGCCCAGTCTGAGGCCTCAGGGATCAAGTGAGCAGCGAAGACACAAACCCCAGGGTGGGCTGACTTGAAACTGTACCATCCTGACATTATCACCCTACTTCCAACTCCTCCTCAATATTCAAGAAACTGGAGGCACGGCTCAGTTTTAGTCCAATGGTCAGCTCTCTGAAGTTACTATGTTTCTTCCCTCTTTAGGACATTTTCCTCACCAACCTCAGCTTCTTTTTTCTTTGCACGGACTTTTTCCACTTCCATGAGAATCTTCTGTGATTCATCCACATTTCCTTCAGCTCCCAGCTGCTCAGCTTTAGCAAGAAGCTTTCCTATTTCTTCATTCAATTCATGTACTTTTTCTGCCTGAAGAGAAAGAGACAGCCAGGTAAGACATATAAAAACAAAAGACGAGAGCCAGGATGGAAGCTGAAGGGGCCGGTGGTGTCTATGTGTAGTTATGACTGATTTGTGCTGTTGTATGGCAAAAACCAACACAACACAACATTGTAAAGCAATTATCCTCCAATTAAAAAAAAAAAAACAAAAGATTTTTTAATGCAAAGAGTGTTTCTCTTATTGCATTTCTGCTGTTTCACAGAGAATACACCAACAGCTGGAAACTTCACTGATGACATGAATTCTAACAGTTACAACACCCACACTGCCACCACTTAGACCGACCGTTAAGTGTCAGACCCTAACCCATAAGATCTCTGCACTATCCTAGCAGAGGCAACAACACACGCCTGTCACTCGCACAAGCTGTAAGGCCTGTCCTCTGGGCCAGCTTCCAGGCCATCACTCTATATACCTTCCAGTACAGTCTCCAGGTGAGGGTAACAAAATGTGTGAGCCTAAACACATACATTACTTACCCTTTAAGCAAAACGACTAATCACTGGGAGTTTCTTTTAGAAATAAACAGCACCACTGGGCTAGTTAAAAACTATCTCCTAAGAAATCCTTCCATAAAACTGAAAGGAGAAAAGAACACTGAAGAGAACTCCACTGAAGAGGGGCAAGGCCTTCTAAATGATGCACATGCTGATTTCACCAGGTCTGCTTTTTACTTCTGTGATACAGACACACCGGAATCTAACCATTTCCCTGCTAACTTACCCCATTTCCTGTTCTGCGCAGGGAGGTTAATCAAGTAACTTTACGACATATGCACAGTGCAGTGACAGGCTACGAGCTTGGTGACAGCTTCCCTCCTTCCCTCGAACAGCCAGGGCAGTGGACACCCACTGTCCACCCCAAAATGGGCATTCGGCACTAACAGGTCCCAGCCCCGCTTTGATACCGACGACTTGAGGTGGAAGCCTCCCTCCCCGCATACCTTCGCAGAAACTTCTGCACTGATCTCCTCCTGGGTCTCTGCCAGCCGTTTCTTGGCAAGCTCCGTCCTCCGATCACACTCAGCGATGAAGGACTCCAAGTGATCCATCGCCTAGCTCAGGAGAGGCAGAGGGCTCCAGTGAGTGACCTGCCTGTGACCTCAGAGGTCATGTGTTCGATAGGAAGTGCAGTCCTGGCTTGGTTCTTAAGGCCTGTTGGTTCAGTGGGAAGATCTGCAGCTACACTACTGCTAACATGTCCACAATCACATTCAATCGAGGGGCTTTGTTAAACCAAATGATCGTGCACAAGTATGGTCTTCTCATCTGATTTATCTTCAAATGTGTCAAAGAACCCCCATCCCTCAACAATTTCAAGAAATTCTAAAGGAAGTTGAAACACCTGGCATAACTAACTGTTCTGAGGGACAGGAGAGGCTAGGCCGTGTTATTATGTCAGAGGCCCTCCACTGGTGAGGCAGGGGGTGCAGATGTACTCACTGGTCTTTGTGAGCCAGGTAAATATTATTCCCTCATGTTCTGAGGGTAGAGTTCCCCCTTCCACCTCAAAACAAAATAGAACAAATGTTACTTGAGCGGTGAACACGTTCAGTTATGGCCTACCATCTAAAGTAGTGGGAAAACAGTTACTACTTACCCAAAGAAATAAAGAAAAAGACTCTGAAAAGAGTTGGTGGAAAACAATAAAATACTAATCAATAAGTGGTCATATATGCTAAGCAGTTAACTTGTAACTAGTCAAGGCCCCAATGTAACTTCAGATAAACATACAAACAGGACACCCCTTTTCCAGTCTCCAGGCTAGGACCAACCAGTGCTGGGCAGCAGGTCCCACGCTGCTGATGCAGGGGCGTGTTACACAAACAGCAAGTGACGTTGGGAGCGGGTGACGGGATTAGACAGGGTGAGCAGAGCGAGGAAAGCTCTGGGTGCAAATGGTAATAAATGGTAATAAGGCAGATGAAAGTCAGGCCAAGGGACCAAGAAGTGATGACCTATGTCCCTGCTTCCAGATGTGGTCTGGAGAGAGCCCCTAGCAGGGATCAGCATTGACAGTGGGATCCCTGTTTTTCAAAGGAAAGCACACTTGGGCGTTGGTCAAGACAGGGAAGAGGCTCTGTGATAGCGCTATACCTGCGGTCCACCAAGGAAAACTCCCTGACTCCATACTCCTGGAGCTAAAGACCTCCTTCCTGTTATTGGTCCTCAAATATTCTCGATAAACATTTCACTATGCTCAAATCAAACCATCAGGAAAGCCAGTGACTGGCATTCTTTGGCACGCATGCACTGCATTTCCTGGAAGGCTGTCGAGCTGACTAGCTCTGCTGACAAGGTGGGGACTTGACAGGATCAAAGTGGCAAGTCAGGCACTGCCCATGCTCTTGGGGACAAGGGCTCCTGGCGGACCAGCCCGAGAGGCCCTGGGGCCGCCCGCGCACAGGTGCTAAGACCTGGGTACAGAGTTCCTCTATTGCCTCCCCAGACAGCAACCTCACACCTGACACGGAACCAAGACTCTGCTCATCAGGGTTCGAGTGGGAAATTCTGCCAGTGCCTTTACCAAGCAAAGAACCACTGCACCTTACACAGAATATAAACTGGCTATGGACTCAGACATCTGATCTAACAATAAAACGGTAAATTTCGCAGCACAGAACAGGTAGAATGCAGAGACACCTTAACTGAATGTTCTTTAAAAGATGGCTCTGTTCTGCTGCCCCTCCTTCTCTTCAATGTGCTTCTCANGAAAAGTGAGATACACGCTCCTTGGGTTCCACATAATCTCCAAAGGGAAGAGAAGAAACTCAACACCTGACTAGCTCTGGGGCCAATCAGGGGGCTGAAGAGCAGAGCAGCAGACAGGCTTCACAACATACCTTTCGTATCTCAAACTCTGAACCACATGAACATCTTACGTGTTTTACAATTAGTGACAAGCAGCAACCCTAGTGACATAAATCTGGGCAATAATCCTCACTGCTGCTGGACGCACGCGGCCCCAGTCTGACGGGGGCCTGTGCAACCAGCAGCCAGGCTGCCAGCGCCACTCCAGTCCACTGACATCATGCCACCGAGGTGACACACCAGCCGCTGCCCAGCTCCACCTCTGCGCTACTGTGTCAAACGAAAACCTG
Source organism: Redunca redunca (assembly GCA_006410935.1). NCBI lineage: Eukaryota > Metazoa > Chordata > Mammalia > Artiodactyla > Bovidae > Redunca > Redunca redunca. The sequence goes on from SJYQ01003750.1 coordinate 20,808, forward strand.
ATTCTGACCGTCACACATCCAGAGCTAACTTCCAGCTTACAGGAAATTTCAAATATAAGGGAAAACATGTTAAAAAGACTGCATCATAAGGATACAATCAGCAAAATCCAGGATATGAGAAACATTAATTTCTTCAAACAGATGTAAAAAGACTTACGAAGCATCCTAGCGTGTAGATCTTATTTTGGTATCTGAGTCAAACAAAAGACTGTAAAAAAAATCCTTTTTGAGACAATCTGGGAAATTTGAAGACTGTTAGATAAGATTAAGAAATTATCCTTTAAATAATAAATATTTTAAATAAAATTATCTTCTAGATATATTTGTAGTACTTACAGATGAAATCCCATCTCTAGGAACTACTGTAAAATAATCCAATATGGAAAGACAAAACAAAGATGAAACAAGTCTTCACATCAACAATCACTGAAAACCAGGAGACGAAACCCAGAGATGGTCACTATATTATTCTGCTTACTTTGTATGTTTAATTTTTTTCTCAACACATTAAAAAAAAACATGCTAATAACATACAAACTGCTATATATAAACTATACAAAGAAGGTCCTACTGTACAGCACTGGAAAATATACTTAGTATCTTGTAATATACTATACTGGAAAAGAATCTGAAAAAAAACGTATATATATGTATAACTGATTCACTTGGCTGTACACCAGACACTAACACAACACTAAATCAACTGTACTTCAATTAAAAAAGAAAAACATGGTAATAAGTACATTCTGTCCCAACCAACTATAATACCAGATTTTTTGTATGCAGAGTAAAAATAACTTCACAAGTCAATGACAACACTGAAATATTTACAGATGACAGGATGTGTGAAGTCTGAGATTTGTGAAAAGTCAGTTGGCCATAAGTGATCATTCCTGAGGCTGAATGATGGGTACACGGAGATCCATTAAGCCGTTACACCTCCTGCTGTCTGAGATCCTCCAAGGTAAAACAAAACAAAAAGCAACTGGCCATCCAAGGTCGCCTGCAGCACTTGAACAGCAAGCTGTTGCTCCTTTTCCACTTTGAAGCTGTGGTAGGGGACTGCCTCCAGGGAGTGGGAGGGGCACAGGGAAGGAGGCTTTCTGGGTTTTCCATGACAGTCAGAATTTTGATTTGGCCACACCCTTCCAGTGAGAACACACAGTGAGTTCCATACACACACTTATCCCTTTCTTGCTCAGGACTTCCTAAGGAACTTAAGTCACTGAACATTCAGGTCTCACAAACATTAATTTCAAGGGCACAGTCTACCATTTGAATCCCTCATAATCCGTTCATTCATCACTAAAGCATTTTTTGTTGCATCCAATTTTTCAACCTTATACACGATGCTATGACAACAATACTTTGTGTACCATAATTTGCCTGTGTTTTCAATCACAGTTGACCCTTGAACAATGGGGGTGATGGGCGTTAGCGATGGATCCTATAGCTGTGCAGTATGCATTTACTGAAAAAAATCTCTAAGTGTACCCTCACAGTTCAAGCAACAAGTGTTGTTTAAGGGTCCACTGTACTTTCTTAAGACAAAGGATTTGTAGAAATAAATTATAAAGTAGAAGTACCTTTAAATTTTCACTTCTGCACACTATATTAGCAATTCAATTGGACCTAATAACTTCACATGACTTTAAAAGCATAATTCTTTCTTCATGCCTAAGAAATAATCATTTGAGCTTGGTAAATACCTTTTAAAACCGTATTAAAACGCATATACAAGTACACAATTTTTACTCTGTCTAGGATAGTTTTTAAAGCTTTTTCATTTTTTACATCAATGCACACATTTTCTATGATCTATAGCTGTGCAGCATTTCACTATTTTAAAACAACTATATACATTCCACAGTAAGTATGTATTTGCATTTTTTCACCTTTCACTAATTCAGAACAATGCAATAAACACCTTAAGTCTTCTCATACATGGGCAAATACTCTAGGACCATTTCTTACAAACTGCTTAGAGGAGATTAAAAGTTTATAAATATTTTAAAATTGTATACAGAGCTGATGAGCTCTTATAAACGATTTTTATACTGAAAGTCAAATGTCACCTAAGCTGAGCAACTAATTCAGAAATAAAACAGACTGGAACTTCCCTGGTGATCCAGGGGCTGAGGCGCCACACTCCCAGTGTAGGGGCCCAGGTCTGATCCCTGGTTGGGGAGCTAGATCCTGCATGCGGCAACTAAGAGCTCCTGCTTGCCATGACTAAAGATGCTACATGCTATAACTAAGGCCCAGTGTAGTGAAATAAATTTAAAAACAGAGAAGAAATAAAACAGACTAATAATGATGCTTTCTATAAAAGCATAATTTTCTTTTAAATTAATGCATCCACTTATTAATAAATCCACTAAAACTCAAATTTTAGAAGCTTCTCTTTTCTGAAAGAACAGATGAAAGGCACCTAACATGCAAAAGCTTTCATGTTGATATGACCATAATAACGTGTTCTAAAACCGCTATCTCTAATACAACCTAGATAAAAAAAGCTCCTGAACACCCCTGACTGATCCACTCAACAAAATAACTCTCTCAGGGGCATGTGATGATGTTTCCATGACTTCTGGCAAATAGCACCAATCTTATTATACTTTCAGAGACTCTGTGGAGATAAATATTAGGCCCACCTCACAGATTTACTGCCAACAGTGAAGAGATTCTACCAAAACACTTGGTAAGATACACAAATATAAGCTACTAAGAAAAATCATGGATTAGTGACGGTTCACAATTTGTGAAAACAAAACCTGTCTCCATCTTATAGTAGTGATGACTATACTGTACTCCCTCCAGAAACCAACTTCAACACAATACATGAGCTGCTGGTTCCACACCTGGGAACTGAACCATCCACATGGCCACGTGGCAGGCTTGGAACCTCACACCAACAGCAGCTCCTCAGGAGGCAGCAACAGGTCAGCAAGATCAAGAGTCAGCTCACTGACACCATCTGGCCAAAGCGCTTCTGCAGTGTTCTGATTTATCAAATTGCAATTCGACAAGAAACATCACAACAAGCTTTTGCTATATACACATGTTCACCCTGAAGAGCCTATCTTCAAAAGATACAAGTGACCTCTGGAGAGGCACTCGATAGGAGTCATGTGGAAAAGGGCAGACTTTTCACTTGGAATCTCCAACAGTTGTCTTACCTATCAAGAAGATTGAAAAAGTTATTCCATCAGGTTCTTGTAACAAATCTATATTCTGGAAAAGGACTTTATTTTTTCCTTCTAAGTTTATTCTGCGTAACTAAGGAAATAAATTATTTTAGCCTGGTATTTCAAAGCCAGGCCACATTTAGTGTATTAAAGTAACCCATGCACATCCAAACACTACTGGTATGTATTAAAAATTCAAGGCAGGATAAATTTTATGGCTTGTGAATTTTACCTTTAAATCGTTATTTTAAAAAATAATGGCAAATAAGTAATAAATTTAAAAAATTACTCGTATTTAAATAAAAATAATAAATAAATTAATTAAAAGTTATGGCAAAATCTTCCTAGCACCCAGAGCTCCACAAAGCACCATTCACTGTATGAAAGATCGATAACTAATGTAAGTAGTCCTCATTAATAAACAGTCCCATTATATCCTCCTCTTTTCACTTTAAAAAAAAAGTTGCAATGAGCACCTTCTTTGTGGACTAATTAACATATACCATTAAGATACAGTCCCAGCAGCAGGATCCTGGAACAAGTGTATACATGCATTTAACATGCTGACAAGCTACTTGCTGACTGCCCTCCCACAAGCACAGCTGCTCCAAGTCACCCCCCACTCATCAGAACAGAAAGACCTCCTCTGGAGGTTCAGCACTAGCTAGCAAACATTTCAACATGAACCATCTATAAGGTAAAATAGGATTTTTTCTAAATTAGAGAACATATCTATTATTTAATATATATATTATATTTTGGCTACAGCTTGTGGGATCTTACTTTCCAGACCTAGGATTGAACTGGAACCCTTGGCAGTGACAGGAGGAAGTCCTAACCACTGGACCATCTGGGAATTCCCTCAAATATGATTTTTAAGGAGCTGGAAGGAGGGGTGGTCACCTTTTAAAATGGAAAAGGTATTTCTCTAAATGGTAAATTTTCACAGTACAAAAATGTCTTGTAACCTACTCTAGCCCTCCAACTAAGACAAAAGTGTTCAAAGTCTTGTGGTTTCTTCTACAACTACTCTGTAAATCAACAATACTAAACACCCATTCTTTTTAAAAATCACACTATGGAAGTCATCATATCACACCAGTTTTCCCACTTTTATCTTGCACATAATTTCACCACCTCAACCCTCTTTCCGCAGCTGCACATCATCCCACTGTAGAGAGCAATGACATGACCCAAGCCCTCACCGATGGAGTCTGCAGGCTGCGATGCTGCAGGAGTATTCTGAAGCAGACTGACCTTCGTTCATAGCAAGTGTGTCATCAGATTCGCTCTCAGAGCTGGCGCTGCTACCACCTGCTTTCCCAGCCTCGGGGCTCCATCATCCAAGAGGTCTATTGGAGTTACTCACCTCTCCAACTCCTCAAATCTCAGTGACGGTGAATACCCATCACAGGGTTAGATGCCCACTAGAAATGTCCTTTATCCTCTGACCGTTTTCTATTCAGCTGTTGCTACAGTCCTTTTCAGTCATGATGAGCTTTATCATGAAAGGTACCTGCCCTTCATACGCTGCAGATATTGTGTCTCAGCTGAATTCTTATTTTATATATGGGAATTCTTGATATGCTAGTATCCATCTTTACCTTACAGCTTCTTAGGGTTTATAACATGTCAAGATGGCAAAACAAAATTCTCTTTTGGGGGCTCCAACCCAGTTTTTCACTAACTGGGTAATCCACAGTTTCTAATACTGTTCATTAAAAAAACTCATCTTCTCCACAGTGGCTAAACACATGCCCCACATAAAATACTAAATTACCGTATGTTTCAGTTTTTCTGCGCATAAAAATACTAAATTACCATATGTTTCAGTCTTTCTGGATTCTCAATTTCTTCCATTACTCTGTTCTTAAATACTGAATTCATCAGGCCATTTAAAAAGTACATGGACATTCTAATTCAGCAGAAATCCTAACATTTAACCCACACATCTTTGTTCCTGTGTTTCTGAAACCTGGTATCCCAAGAAGATTCAACACTGATGCACTTGAAAAAGAAATGGTAATTTTAACCACTTTTTAAGATTACTGATTTAAGTAGAATTTACTCCAGCTACAATACATCCTCTAAAATGTCTACTGGGAGGAAAAAAAAAACAAACGCATTTCCTTTCCTCTGACTTCCTCCCACCAAGCTCAGTGCCTCCTCAGTCTTCACCCAGGAACCCAAATGGCATCAAACCCCTCACTGACCTCTGCTTACTCTAGGAATGGAGGACTCACGAAAAGAAAAAAAACTAAAACAGCGTGGCTCTATTGGAATCCCTATGGTCCAGTGGTTAGGACTTCACACCTCCACTGCAGGAGTCCTTGTTCAATCCCTGGAAGGTGATCTAACATCCCACAAGCTGCACAGCATACCCTAAAATAAATTAACAAAATAAAGTGACCAAATCATGGATTCCCAATGGGGACAGGAATGAAAACTGGTCTCAAAGAGTGAAAAAAATCTTAGTACAATGATATGTGACCTGTAAAGGATCACAGTACATAAACTGATATGCTGGGTATCTGTGTTATCAAAATTTCATGGAGGGGACAACCAACAACAACAACAAAAACATTCATGGCGGGGAGATGGATGAATTAGGGAAAGGGTCTAAAAAAGGCTCTTTGGGGAGGGAAAAATGACAAAAGTTATGAAATACTAGTTTATAAGGATTAAATTGCAAAAGATTTAATGGCCTGATCATACCAAGCATTGGTAAGGGTATGTTCGCTGTTATTAAATGGGTAAACTGATACACTTTATCAAAAATTAGGGAGGCAAAAGAAAAAAACCTTGCAAGAATAAACATGTGCAGATCCTACGAGCAAGCAATTCTTCTCTTAAAATATACCCTAGGTTAACTGTTGTACATGTGCACCAAGACATTCAAGAACATTTATAACGCTATTAATAATAAAAAAGACAAACAAAAACAAAAACCCACTAGAATCTACCGAGCTGTCTGTGAATATAGAATGGATAGTTCAGGGAACTATGAAATGCAGCAATGAAACCAAACCATACCCAGAAGTATGTAAAGGAACATAGCACTGAAGGAAAAATAAAGTTACTAAGATTACCTACACTATAAATCCATTTTTGTCAGTTCAAAAGCAAAAATAAATATAATGTCCAAGAAATCATAAAATATATAATAAACACTTTAAAGAAAACAATACAGTACAAATTGTAGAAGAGTTGGGATGGCAGACACACAGACACACAACGGTCCCGGCCACATCCTAGCTCCCAGCTAGAGAGTGGTGGAATAACATCTGTTTTATCATTTTGCATCATAACTTACACACATTATATTATTCTTGTTAGTGCAGTATTTGGCTCTTCACAGTAGGGAACAATTAACATCAAATAAAACTTACATCCAACTCAAAAAAGAGGTCCCTTTCTTTACTTGCAATCTCATAATCTGCTCGGAGGGCCAAGTCGTGGATTTTGGTACATTCTCCTAAGTCCATGCGCTGTGAAAGAAAAACAAAAATTTACACACAAACATCTAACTATTTGTAGGAAACACATGACCTGGTGATAACTGTCATTAAAATCAACAATGCTTTTTTGAATGCTGACTATGATAAGAAAATTAAGAAACGATGTGGCCAAGAAGTCTTATTTTCCTTTTTCTACCATGATTACATGACACTCAGAAAAGGTGCATTTCAGTGTAATGATCTCTATCTCCTATGGAACCAGGGATTACTAGACTATCTTTCATTACTTAGCTTTCACCATTATTATTATCTCATGAGTATAGAAATGTCTATTCAGTAAAGAGCAGCATGGGGGAAGGGGTAGCAAGAAGGCCAGGAAACAAGAGTATCACCGACAGCAACAAGTTTCCATGCATTCCTTCTGACCACTAAAGTCTAAATCACAGAGGAAAGCACAAACAGAAATCAGGTTTTGGGGTGCTACCACACAACCTAACACCTGATGTTAGCTAGCTCTTTGCACATCAAAGGAAATCAAGCCCAACTGGCCCACGAATCCATTCTGCTAGCCTGGCACAGGACTCTGGACACACACCTGGGGACACAGACTGGACCACTCACTCGCCCCATGTGAAAGACAAAAGCCTCTTTCACCAAAACAAATTATTTGGGTTACCAGTAAGACCAGCCTGATGTGCTACTGCACATTGTGAGCACAGATAGAACAATTAGATAGCAGCGTGCATTTCTTACCTAAGTCCTAAGTAAAGGACCCTGTACAGGGACCCCCTCCACTCCTGTCTGTGGTCATCTCAACAGCAACAGGGATGTTCGGATGCTGAGGGTCAGGTTAACAAGTCAGAAAGTGCCAATTAACAAACCCCAACAGCCCCGTGAGGACATGCCTCGGGAGCCCACGCTGCTGGACACAAGCACAACTACCTAACAAGGGAACAAAGAGCAGCAGAGTCCAGAAATCCTTCAGCTCAAACTACAAGTGTGTTCAAAACGAGGTTAACAAAATACTCCACGGATTACAAACTCCTTAATAGTCTGGGATAAGATCCAGCTCTTCAGCCCTAATCTCAGAAGGTGCAGCCATCCTTACGACAAAATGTCCTACAGCATCACCAGTGACAGAGCCTAGAGTGGGCTGCCTAGGGTGGAGTTTATATTCATTTTGACCAAATGGTAAAGGCAAAAGCTCTGTTCTCCTTCATTACGCTTACTATGAGGTCACGTGCAGCTTCTGTATGTTGGTTACATGGGGAATCCAGAGGTAAGGACACAGAAGTTCTAAAAGCCAAAGCTGTAACTAGAATTGCTGTCATTCTAAAGCTGGCAAATTCTGCTTCATTCACTCTTTTAAATATCAAACATAATCCTTAAAAAATACACAGCTTCTGAACTAAGCCCATGGGCCACAACTACTGAGCCGTTGTTCTAGAGCCCGAGAGCTGCAACTACTGAAGCCCATGCTCCACAAGAGAAGCCACTGCAATGAGAAGACACTGAACGAGCAGACCGCTTGCTACAACTAGAGAGAATTCCATGCAGCAATGAAGAACCAGCACAGCCAAAGATAATAAATGAATAAATGTATTTAAAAATCATATTTTACATATATATACACAGCTTCCGGATTTCCCTAGTGGTCAACACTCCATACTTTCAAAGCAGGGGGTGAGGGTTTGATCTCTATTCAAGAAACTATGATCCCACATGCTGCATAGCCAAAAAAAACCAGACAAAGGTAACTAAGTGCTATAGCTGAAAAACGAGAGACAGCTCTTAGAAATTCTTTAAATGCTAAGGAACATTCTATTGCTCAAAGAAAAACTACCTCCAGATGAAGCAAACAACAAAACCACTAAGTACTAACAATCTTAAGTGCAAATCAACTTCCATTCTTCAACTGTCAAGAAAGTTTCAATATTAGGGAACCACACATGAAGCAAAATTGACCAACACCTTCCTTCAGATGGGAGTGCTCAAGCGGCCACTGCCGAAATAGGTGAAAGACAGGCCTGGGACTCCATGTGTCTCTGAAGGTCGCTCTGCAACTCTGCCAAGGAGGTATAAGTACTAGCCAACTCCTCTGGCAGTCAAACACCCAGCAGAACTGAAATACCTCACTCGTTTACTTCTTCCAAAATACTGCAAGTGGCTGTCAAATGCAGCATGCCAGATCTTTTATCTTCTTTTTTAATCGCACAAACATCTGTGTTCTCTACCCTCCAGAGGTCTCACACAGCAGACAGGGAAGAGCAACAAAGGCTCTTTAGAGAACTTTCAGAAAACCAAAGTTCTTCCACAGAGACAAGTTACACTGCCTTCCCTCCAGCTATCCCTCTGGTCTCACTATCAATACACCATTTTCCCATTCCATTCCTCTGCTGCCTCACCCCTATTGACAGGAGAGGGCCTGGAGCACCCCTTAGCATGCTGAAGGTTCTAAGCACTGTCCTGCGGCTTATACTCAGTCCATCTCCATGGAGCACAGCAGACTCTACCCCTGCCACCCAGGAGCCCACAGCCATGAGGCTCCATCTTTACATTCTCCACCCAAATTTCCGGCCCTCATCTCAACCGACTTCAGCAGCCCCAACACTTATTCACTGCACCTTTGCATGAAAACAGGTCTCCTGGGCCCTCTTCTTGGTTTGAGTTGCCTGTCCAACGGGGACGGCAGTGACACTGCTCAGTCCCTTGCCTCTCATCAAAGCCCCCCAGTCTCTGCCTCCTCCCCCTGATCCACACCAACCCAGATACACTCCTGCTTCCCTTGGCTCTACCAGCCACCTGGAGCACTATTCCCCCAAAGGTGCATGTGTGTGTTTTCTCAGCATTGAGGTCTCTGCTCCCGTATCCTGAGGGGCCTTTCCATATCGCCCTATCCAAAACAGTCCAGAACCTACTCGCTATTTACTGTCTGTCCTGTTTCTCCATTAGATGAGAGTAAACATTTTTTGTACCACATCCCCAGTGCCTGGCAGAGTACTTGTCCAGTAAATACTTGGCAAATTAACCTACACCTAATACACGGAGAAGGCAATGGCACCCCACTCCAGTACTCTTGCCTGGAAAATCCCATGGACGGAGGACCCTGGTAGGCTGCAGTCCATGGAGTCGCTAAGAGTTGGACACGACTGAGCGACTTCACTTTCACTTTTCACTTTCATACATTGGAGAAGGAAATGGCAACCCACTCCAGTGTTCTTGCCTGGAGACTCTCAGGGACGGGGGAAGCTTGGTGGGCTGCCGTCTATGGGGTCGCACAGAGTCGGACACGACTGAAGTGACAGCAGCATCAATACACTAAACATTTGTAGGAAATGCCCTCCCTCATCAGCATTCCAAAAAATACGGCTGAAATGTTTCACTCTGGTGCATGTCCCTCTACTTCCTCTGACTTCTTCCACTAAGACCTACCAACAACTGCAGGTTAGGCGCACACTCCTGGCTGCCTGCTATGGCCAGTGGAAGGCAGCGTCTACAGTGACGGCACCCCCATGATCCAGAGCACTCAGCAGTCATAACCAGTCACCTACAGGCAAGGCCTCAGCTGACAGAGGCGTGAGGCTTTGCAGCCATTTCCTATTTGCTGTCAGAAGGTCCAGCCTCAGAAGACTTAATACACCAGCTAGCTCAGTGTTCCAGAAACTCCTCCCTGAAGTGGTAATGACAAAAGCACTAATCAATCCTAAAAAAAACTGTTTCCCAGCACATGCATATTGGACCCTTAAAATGAGGAGACAATTTTTACATTACATGAGGGGGATATGACATCTTAAAATGGTAATGGTGTTTATGGGACTCATTTTCTGTAAGTGGTTGAATCATAGTAGATAACCTGACACTCTTTAGTCTTCTTAAATACTATATAACATTTGAATAAATAATACTAACATTTGAATAAACGTTCATTCTGCAAAACTAGCATTTATCTGTTTCGTTCATCTGAAATGAATTTAAAATTGTAGAGTTCTATACTTATCAGGTCATGTACTGACTTCTTGAAAGGGTGGTGTAACACAAAACTGCAAAGTAATATTAATCCAGATATTTCAAAAACCTACCATCTGGGAAAACCATACCCTGTTACCAGATCAAAAAACTAGTATGTGTTTAACCTGAAAACAAACCAACCCATAATCTTACAGAGCTACAAGCTAACCTGAAGTACTCTTTTAGCTAAAGCCAAAGGAGCCTAGTAATACTTAACTTGTGAATATCTCAGTATAAATAACTCTCCCAAAACCTGAAAACCTTACCAACAGAACTTTATAGGAGTGAAATAACATTATATAAAATGTCACCAAACTAACAGAACCTATCATTTAAAGGACAGTAGGTAATTTCTGCTTAGTAAAGGAAAACACAATTCAACCTGAACAACCCCACTGCTTGCAGAGCACCCATGTCTGAGTATCCTAGGACATCCCCCCAAATGCACCTACCGTCCCAGCCAGAATGTCGTGGGGGCAGCAGTCCAGAAGGTGACTCTTGCAGACACGGTCATCTGTAAACTTGACCCTCTGTCTGGTTTCGTCTCCTGAAATTCATGTGTGGTTTTAAATAAGACAATATTATCACATTAAGCACAAAAGCATATCTGGTACAATTCACCTGGATGATCTGCAGACTACCAAATACTCTGAAAAGCTGACCTAGATGTTTTTTTTTTTTTTT
>SJYQ01003753.1:6886-20857 GCA_006410935.1 Redunca redunca
TCACAGAATATTGTGATCTAAATACTGATAGAGAATTCAAAGTAGCTATCATGAAGAAACTCAGTGATCTGTAAGAAGACTCCCAAGGGCATATCAGTGAGCTCAGGAATAAAATTAATGAATATGAAGGAGTATTTCATCAGAGATTGAAACTCAAAAATAATATGTCGCAGAGTTGAAGAACTAAATAATGAGATGAAGAAGAGAGCATTGGAAATAAAGCAGATCACATGGAAGAGAGCATTAATGAGTTCATGATAGAAACCTAGAAATGATACAAGGACAAGAAGAATGAGAAATAAGATAGTTTTCAAAATGAGGACAATCTATGACAGCTGTCTGTCTCTTCTAGGAACAGCAGCATTATAAAATGGGGGTCCCAGAGGGAAATAAACAGAAAGGAGTAGAAAGTTTATTTAAAGAAGTAACCAGAGAGAACTTCCCAAACTTAGGAAGGAAATAGACACATGCGGGTCCATGAGGCTGAGAGACCACATTAATTACCTCAATACAAAAAGACCAACCTAGACAGCATATTAAAAAGCAGAGACATTACTTTGCCAACAAAGGTCCGTCTAGTCAAAGCTATGGTTTTTCCAGTAGTCATGTATGGATGTGAGAGTTGGACTGTGAAGAAAGCTGAGTATGGAAAAACTGATGCTTTTGAACTGTGGTGTTGGAGAAGACTCTTGAGAGTCCCTTGGACTGCAAGGAGATCTAACCAGTCTATGCTAAAGGAGATCAGTCCTGGGTATTCATTGGAAGGGCTGCTATTGAAGTGGAAACTCCAATACTTTGGCCACCTGACGAGAAGAGTTGAATCATTTCAAAAGACCCTGATGCTGGGAAAGATTGAAGGCAGGAGGAGAAGGGGATGACAGAGGATGAGATGGTTGGATGGCATCATCATCTCAATGGATATGAGTTTGAGTAAGCTCCAGGAGTTGGTAATGGACAGGTAGACCCAGTGTGCTGCGATTCATGGGGTCCCAAAGAGTTGGACACGACTGAGCGACTGAACTGAACTGACTGAACTGAAATGAACTGAATGCAAAAGGATATTTGCTGAGATTATGATGTTAAAACTATCAAAACTTAATAACAAAGATTTTTAAAAACGGGGAAAATGGTAACCTACAAAGCAATGCCTCTTAGGTTATCAGGAGATTTCTCAGCAGAAACTCTACAGTCCAAGAGAGAGAACGGGGTAACATTCTCAAAATACTGAATGATAAAAACTGTCAGTCAAACATACTCCATCCAACAAAGTTATTACTCAGTTATGAAGGAGAAATAAAGACTTTGCTAGGCAAAAAAAAAAAAAAAAAGAGANGAGAGGCTGAAGGAGTTTATAAACACTAGACCTACCTAACTAAAAATATTAGAAGGAGCTTTTCTATCAGAAACAAAAGTAAGTAAAACTTTGAATAAGATGATAAAGAGTTGCAATTTTCTATGTATCTGAATAAGTTTTAAAACACTGTTATTGCAGGACTTCTCTGGTGGCTCAGACAGTAAAGAATCTACCTGCAATGCAGGAAACCTAGGTTCAGTCCCTGGGTTGGGAAGATCCCCTGGAGAAAGGAATGGCTACCCACTCCAGTATTCTTGCCTAGAGAATGCCATGGTCACAAAGAGCCAGATACAACTGAGAGACTAACACTTTTACTTTCACAGCACAACTAGGAGGGGGAAAAGCAGAAAAAAAAAAATGACTATAGCTACTTCAGTTTGGTTTAAAAAACTGCAACATAAAAAGGAATAATCTTTGACAACACCACAATAGAGAAAGAGGAAAATGATGGGATCCATATATGTCAGGGAAGATAAGATTAATCTTAGCATAAAAAGGAGTATTTTATCTATGAGATATTTTATATAAGCCTCGTGGTAACCACAGAGCATAAATCTAAAGCAATGACATAAAACATTAAAAAAAAAAGAGGAAATTGAGAAAAACATAGCAGCCACCAAAGCAAAATGGCAGACAGAAGCACAAGGAAAAATAAAAATGGTGACAGAGAGCAATAAGAAAGTAAAAAGCAAAATGGCAGTATAAGTCCTAATGTGTAAATAACAGCCCCAAGTATAAATGGATTGAATTCACCAATCAAAAAACATAGGGTTTCTGGGCCTTCCTTGGTAGTCCAGAGGTTAAGACTTCATCTCCCAACACAGGAAGAGTAAGTTCAATCCCTGGTTGGGAAACTAGGATCCCACATGCCTCATGGCTGGAAAACCAAAACAGAAAGCAGAAATAATATTGTAACAAATCCAAAAAAGACTTTAAAAATGGTCCATATTAAAAAAAAGCAAAAACAAAAACCACAGACAAGTCTGAGAATACTGTCCCTCAAGTGCTAAATTGTTTGTCTAAGGCAAACAGAAACAGATCCTAGTCACAAAGAAAACAGTATCAGGTAGAGATACATGGGGACCCAGAAAAAATTGTTCATGGGAACTTTTTTGACACCAGGTGAGAACCAAGGCATTATGTTTGCTGGGTTACATACTTGAATTTCTGTTACTCTTTTCCAGATAGTTTTGGCCCATTACCTTATGAAGGGTGTTGATTTCAAAATCAGAATTGTGATAATAATAGAATATATTTTGATTAATAGAATATAATTAATATATTGATAGAATATATTTATCTCTTCTTTTTAATAGAGATATGAACACAACAAAGTCATAGGTTGATTTAAGGTCATTTGTCTATGTAGGTCATTTCCAAATGGAAATTTCTTTTGCTGTAATTATTAATATATAAAAAAGTAAAGATTAGTTCCTCAGTCATGTCCAACTCTTTGTGACCCCATGGACCATATCCTGCTAGGCTTCTCTGTCCATGGAGTTCTCCAGACAATACTGGAGTGAATTGCCATTTCCTTCTCCAGGGGATCTTGCAAGCCCAGGTCTCCTGCATGTAGCCAGATTCTTTACCTTCTGAGCCATTTCCCAGGTGGAAGACACCAGAGTGCCTGCAAATAAATGACACCGTCCAGCAGTTGGTGAGATTGCTGGCAGTGACTACAAGCTGGAATAATCTAAGAATGACCTTAGAATAATTATATCATGACCTAAGAAAGATAATAAAGAAGAAAGGATAAAACAGAGTGCAGTTCATGAGTCTCTTAAGATTTTTTTTGCCATGTCTGTGTTCAGCAAGGATGTTAGAAGTAACACCCTTATGTGTAGACTTTAGTTATTAATTCATAAGGGCATAACTGATTTTTCCACAGGTGAGGAGGCCACACAGCCATAAGGGATTTAGGTATATGGACATTTTAACCATGTTAATTCTTCTAATTCATGAGCAAGAATTATCTTTCCATTTATTACGTTTCTTAAATTTTTTTCAACAAGTTATAGTTTTAAGTGTACAAGTCTTTCACCTCCTTGGTTAAATTTATTTCTACGTATTTTATTCTTTTTTTTTTGCTATTGTAATTGTGATTGTTATCTTATTTTCTGTTTTGGCTAGCTCATTGTTAATGTATTGAAATGCAACAGATTTTTGTACGTTGAGTTTGTATCCTTTAAATTTACTGTATTCATTATTTTAATGAATACAGCTTTTTGTGGAATCTTCAGGGTTTTCTCTATTTAATCATATCATCTGTAAATAATGACAGTATTACTTCTCTTCTAATTTGAATGCCTTTTAATATTTGTTCTTACCTAATTGCTTTGCCTGAAACTTCCAATATTACCTTGAATAAGGGTGCAAATTTTCCACAGTTTGTGGTGATCCACACAGTCAAATTGGAGAAGGACATGGCAACCCACTCCAGTGTTCTTGCCTGGAGAATCCTGTGGATAGAGGAGCCTGGTGGGCTGCTGTCTATGGGGTCACACAGAGTCAGACACAACTGAAGTGACTTAACTTCAAAGGCTTTGGTGTAGTCAATGAAGCATAATTAGATTTTTTTTTTTTTAATTCCCATGCTTTTTCTATGATCCAATAGATGTTGCAATTTGATCTCTGGTTCCTCTACCTTTGGGCTTCCCTTATGTCTCAGCTGGTAAAGAATCCACCTGCAATGCCAGAGACCTGGATTTGATCCCTGGGTTAGGAAGATCCCCTGGAGAAGGAAAGGCTACCCACTCCAGTATTCTGGCCTGGAGAATTCCATAGACTGTAGAGTCAATGGGGTTGCAAAAAGTTGGACACAACTGAGCTACTTTCACTTTCACTTTCCTTACCTTTTCTAAATCCAGCTTGTACATCTGGAAATTCTTAGTTCATATATTGTTGGAGCCTAGCTTGAAGGATTTTATGCATTACCTTGCTAGCATGTGAAATGAGTGCAATTGTGTGGTAGCTTGAACATTCTTAGGCATTTCTCTTCTTTGGGATTGAATGAAAACTAAGCATTTCCAGTCCTATGTCCAGTGCTGAGTTTTCCAACATGCAATTAAAGTTAACCAAAATTATTTTAAGGGTTTGTTAACATAATAATGAGTTTAAGAGAGGTTAGATGTTGTGCATAGGACATTGTGATCATAGATACATTAAGAAAATTATGCATAGGGATTTTAGAGTTCCTATGATAAGTGTTACTCAGTCATGTCCCACTCTTTGTGACCCCATGGACTGTAGTCCACCAAGCTCCTGAGTCCATGGGACTCTCCAGGCAAGAATACTGAAATGGGTTGCCATTCCTTTCTCTGGGGGGTCTTCTTGACCCAGGGATCAAACCCAGGTATTCTGCATTGCAGGCAGATTCTTTACAATCTGAGCCAGATAGATTCCACCTAACCTATTTTCCCACAAATTTCAGTGATGTTTGCACATTCAAAAGTCATTTGTAAGCAGACAGTATCATGAAAAAGTACTAAATGGGGATGACTTGAACTTTAGTTACTCTAGGAAAAAAGACCTCATCGAGCAGGAAGTATAATGACCTAGTGTGTTAGTCGCTCAGCCATGTCGACTCTGCAACCCCATGCATAGCCTGCCAGGCTCCTCTGTCTATGTGATAATGTTCTATACACTGAAACACTTGCTTGTAGGTAGAACCTCAAAGCCGAAAATAACCACATTAATGTGAGTTGCTTAGAATGGTCCAAAACTTGGGGAGTGTGTTGGAATTTTCACAAATAGTAAGATAAGGATGCAAGACATCTTAGGTAAACTGGGAGCTGGTAAACACTGCCAGTATGTGGGTTGCATATCTCTCTTCTTATTATCAACCTAGACCAAGTTACCTTTGTTTCTTAACTAGACCACCACAGCAGATTAATAAGTATTCCCATGTACTTCTCTCTTTCTCTGATCCAGAGTTGGCAAACTACAGTCTGAATTCCCACCTACCTATAATTACAAATGAAATCTAACTGGACTGTAGCCACATTCATGTATTTACGGGTTTGTTACAGGTGTTTTCTTCTTCAGAAGCCTTGTTGGGTAGTTGTGACAGAGACCTTGTGGCCCAGAAAAGCCCAACAAATGTATGATCTCACCCTTTTCAAAAAGTGTTTGCAAACCACCACTCTAATCCATTAGCATTTCTGTAGTAGAGGTGATGCATTTAAATGTAGATTTGATAGGCTGTTTACTAACTTGTTAATGGAGCTCCATTGCTCTTTGGGAAGAAAAGCAATGTCCAACACAGCCTTCAGGGCCCTGCTGTGCAATTCTCTGCACACACAGAGACTGTTCCTTGAATAGCACTCTGCAAAGTCCCCAGGTGGGCATTGTCATTGCCGTTCATCACTGTTCTTTCTGTCTTCAGTTTGTTGGCTCTCTTGCATCCTCAGAGTTCAGCTATAATTTCCTCTCTTTGAAAAAAGACCTTCCCCTGAGTCACCAGATGTGAGCACGTCTGTTGGTATGTACCGAATAGAACTGAATATGTCTCCAACATGGCACTTATTATCATCATAAATATCCTGATGTCCAGTGTGTATCTCCTCCACAAGAAATGAAACTCCTTTAGAGGAGAAACAGGGCGAGGAGTTTTGCCAGGGCAAGGAGTTTTGTCTGCTCAGTGCATACAATGGTGTCTGGTAAACAGTCAAGTTTGAATATCTGTTATTTTGTTTTATATCATTTGCCACTCCTAGGGGCTTCCTGGGTGGTTTCCGTGGTGAAGAACCCACATACCAGTGCAGGAGATGCAAGAGATGTGGGTTTGATCCCTGGCTGGGGAAGGTCCCCTGGAGACAGAAATGGTGGCCCACTCCAATATTCTTGCCTGGAGAATCCCATGGACGGAGGAACCTGGTGGGCTACAGTCCATGGGTCAGAAAGAGTCAGACACGACTGAGCACACACATACACCACTCCTAGATGCATTACTGGGCGTGCATCTTTGGGTGTAGTATATACCCAGGAGATATTAACTGAATGAAACAAAAAGCTTTTTATAATGAACATTTTTTTGAATTATATAAACAGAAAAGTCTGCAAACAGGAAGTGTGTGTGGCTTGAGAATTATTAAAAAGTGATCACTGTGATATAGTTACAACTTAGATCAAAAAGTGAAGTAGCACCAGAACTCCTTCATCTCCCTCCCAGTCAGTAACACCTCCCACAATGAATCACTGTCATAACTTGTAATAACATGGGTCAATTTTACTTTTTAAAATTTTTATACAATCTTTGAAGGTTATACTTCATTTACAGCTATTGCAAAATACTAGCTATTTCCCCACGTTATACAATAAACTCTTATAGTCTACCTTTTTTTTTTTTTTTTTTGTAATTTTAAAAAAAATTTTTGGCCACATGGTAAGTGGGATCTTAGTTCCTTGAGGAGGAATTAAACACATGTCCCCGGCATTGGAAGTGCAGAGTCTTAACCAATGGTTAATGGTTTTAACTACAAGAGAAAAGTCCTTCATAGCCCATCTTATCCCCAGTAGTTTGTACCTCCCACTCCTTGACCCCATATCACCCCCTGAACCCTGCTGGTAACACCTGACTTGTTTTTAAACTTTATGTAGATGGAAGCTTGCAAAATACATTCTTCTGTATCTGGCATATTTTGTATCTAATATTTGTGAGATTTATCTATGTTATAGCTACAATAATGGTTCATTCATTTAATTGCAATATATTATTCAATTGTAGGATATGTATTTCTTCAACTGGTGAAGAAAGTTTGTATGGTCCCAGTTCATCACCACTCCAAAAAAACTGCTTATAAGAATACTCTTGAATATAAATTATGAAGCATGTATATGTGAATTTAGGTAAGTATGTTTCGTTTCTAGGGTTTAATTTTTACTGGGTACACACATATTCAAAATGTAGCAGATATGACAGTTTTTGAAACAGATGGTACTGATTTTGCTTCTCACAAGCATTAGATGAGAGTTCCAGTTAGTCCACATTTTTGGCAGCACCTGAAATCTTCACCATTTAAATTTTTAGCTATTCTCACGGGTTGTAGAATCACATTGTAGACTGGATCTGTGTTTCCTGATTACTAATGAGGTTGAACACAAAGCGAAAGTGAAGTTACTCAGTCGTGTCCGACTCTTTGTGACCCCGTGGACTGTACCCTACCAGGCTCCTCCATCCATGGGATTCTCCAGGCAACAATACTGGAGTGGGTTGCCATTTTCTTCTCCAGGGGATTTTCCCGACCCAGGGATCCAACCCAGGCCTCCTGCATTGCAGGCAGACGCTTCACCCTCTGAGCCACCAGGGAAACCCACATTCATGATTAACTGTAAGAAAAGTCTATTTGGATGTGCAAAAAAGTATATATACCAACCCGTTAGGCTTGTAGAATAATTCTATGAGCTAAGACTTTGCCACTTTTCCAGAGGTAGGACTTGAGAATCTTTCTGAGAAAAGTCAGGGAGATAGTGAGGGACAGCAAAGCCTAGCAGGCTGCAGCCCATGGGGTCACAAAGAGTTGGACATGACTTAACAACTGAATAAAAATTTTTTTTAATCTTCAGTTGATTTGTTTTGAAGGATAGCTGACAAAATTTCAAACTACTTTCTCAACAGATATTTTCACTACCGCTTATATTTGTGGTTCTCTACAAATGACAGTGGTTATCAATATTTTAAGACTGTTTCTGATTTAGTGTCAGTGACAATCATGTATTCTTTCTCATGAGGAAGGAGGTAAAGGGTGATTGTTAAATAGAAAAATGGAAGTTATTGAAAATATATAGCTATTCTAAGTAAAAAATTAATTTTAAAGTTGGAAATAAAGTATTAACCATTCATTGAAACTTATTTCATATATACATGTGTGCTTAAATGAAAGACCAAACACTAATCTTTTGAGGAATGAGTACACTATTTTCAAATAAGGTCTGGAGACATAATAATTGTCAATTTTTTCTTGCTCACCTGCCCTGAGAGAGCTTATGTAGATTTGCCCTTTGCAAGCAATATAAACCTTGTTGACTACTCTCCCCAGTGAAATGGCCTTTCGTAGTCTTAGAAATATGTCAGTATTACTCATATTATTGAGCTTTATCCTATCATCCATAAAATAGAGGGTAAATGTGGTCTTTTATCTGCTTTACCTTTAAAGAAACTTTTCCTTGAATTTCATTAACCTTTTGGAAGTTTATTGTCTACTCATTATATTTCTCAGAATTTTCAGTCTCTAGGGAAAATTTTAGTTATGTATGCTGAGTATTTTTGTGACATTGTTATAAAGTATGCCTAAAAAGAATGATTTTTTTTTCAGTATAAGGGGAATAGATAGGTTAGATAGAAAGAAATAATAGATAAAAATAAAGATAGATATCAGATTAATAGATAATAGATACATAGAAGGGATAGAAACAGGATAGATGATATTGATGATAGATAATATCTATATATTATATCTAATATCTATATCTATATTAGAATTTAAACTAGGAAGTCTGAAAATTTATCCCTAATTCTTCATCAATAATTTGGTTGTTAGCAGGCATTCAACTGTGATATTTGAATGAAATAGTAGGAAAAAAAATGAACACATACAAAGTGAAAGTTGCTCAGTTGTATCAGACTCTAACCCACAAGACTCCTTTTGTCCATGGATTCTCTAGACAAAAATCCTGGAGTGGGTTGCCATTTCCTTCTCCAGGGGATTGTCCCAGCCCAGGGAGAAAGCCTGGGTCTCCTGAATTGCAGGCAGATTCTTTGCTGTCTGAGCCATGAACACACAAGCCTGTGATTTAATGACCAAACCACAGAAAAGCCAGCTGTCCTCACGGTACCCTGGTCACTACAGGGAAGACAACCAGTGCTGAGACAGTACAGGTCCTTAATGTATTCTGTATTCATTCAGTAGTTTTCTATTGTATTGATTATAGGAGCACAATGGTGGCACTTTTGTACCTGCCCCCCTTGCTGTCATGCTTCCTCTCAAATTAGCCATAATTGCATCGGCACTTCTAGGGAAGCAGTCTGTGCCAGGTCCCAGGCTACTCAGCAGGGGTTTCTGCTTTCTTTATCCAGGGCTTTCTCTAAACTACTCCAGTCACTCTGTCCTCAGACAAGTGAGATGCTGACAAGCCCTTTGCAAACCATCCACAAACAGGGGACAAGAGTGGATGGATATATAGCCCCATGTTACATGCATCAAATACACTTGTCTTGGGCCCTCATCTTACTCCCTAAAATGTCTTGTGTAGTTGAATTCTTTTTACCCATTGCAGTAACTCAGTACTTCTCCCTTACCGAGACTTTTCCTTCTTCATTTGCTCACCTCTGTTTCCCCAGGCTCACCTCTATTTCTGGGAAATCCCAACTACATTCAAATCCATGTCTTTAGCTCTGCTTCTTTCAGGATGTTGTTGTTTACTCACTAAGTCCTGTCCGACTCTTTGCAAACCCATGGACTATAGCATACCAGGCTTCCCTGTCCTTCATAATTTCCTGGAGTTTGCTCATACTCATGTCTACTGAGTCGGTGATGCCATCCAACCTTCTCTTACTCTGTCACTCTCTCCTTCTGCCTTCGATCTTTCCCAGCATCAGGGTCTTTTCCATTAAGTCAGTTCTTTGCATCAGGTGGCCAGAGTATTGGAGCTTTAGCTTTAGTATCAGTCCTTCCAATGAATATGCAGGGTTGATTTCCTTCAGGATTGACTGGTTTGACCTCCTTGCTGTTCAAAAGGCTCTCAAGAGTCTTCTCCAGCACTATAGTTTGAAAGCATCAGTTATTCACTACTCTGCCTTCTTTACGGTCCAACTCTCACATCCATGCACGAATAAAATTTAAAATATTTGATACTGGCTATGGCCCTAGAAAGCATAACCTCAAGATGATATTTTGGAAGTGTACCACTGACACACACAAAGACCCCAGTGATCCCACTCGTAGTTTTAGTGTGGTACTGGTACCCCTCAAGATGCTCCAGCATCAAATAGATTAATCATCTGAAGTGATTTGTGATGAAATACAGGTTAAAATAAAAGCATTGGTTTTTTCAATGTTTCTAGAAATTGACATTTTTAAAATTGAAATTATAAAGATTATGAAGACAGTTGGTTTTGTTAATACCTTGTGACCTTAAAGCAAGAAGATGATAGACTCGGGTCATCCAACTCTTAAACCAGAGCGAGCTGTACAAGTCCCAAAACTTTCACAGAGGCATTAAAGAAATCACTGGCTTTTATATCTGAGGGCAGATTTTGCAAAAAAATCAAGCCCAGATTTCACTGTAAAGGGAGTTAATCCAGGAAAGTAAATTGAATGTACAGTCTTCATGCTAAATTTGGATCTCAAAGAGAAGAGTGGCTAACCGGGGGGTGGGATCAGAATATTTGGTGCTTGATAATATTGAATATTTAAGATTTGCTTGTGTTCTGGGCCAAAAGGACATTTACTATGGGACGGAGGTTCCCCTTGTTTGTTCCGTTCAGTCGCTCAGTCATGTCCAATTCTCTGCAACCCCATGATTCACAACACACCAGGCCTCCCTGTCCATCACCAACTCCTGGAGTTCACTCAAACTCACGTCCATCGAGTTGGTGATGCTATCCAGCCATCTCATCCTCTGTTGTCCCCTTTTCCTTCTGCCCCCAATCCCTCCAAGCATCAGGGTCTTTTCCAATGAGTCAGCTCTTCACAAGAGGTGGCCAAAGTACTGGAGTTTCAGCTTTAGTATCATTCCTTCCAAAGAACACCCAGGGGTGATCTCCTTTAGAATGGACTGGTTGGATCTCCTTGCAGTCCAAGGGACTCTCAAGAGTCTTCTCCAACAACACAGTTCAAAAGCATCAATTCTTCCACACTCAGCCTTCTTCACAGTCCAACTCTCACATCCATACATGACCACTGGAAAAACCATAGCCTTGACTAGACGGACCTTTGTTGGCAAAGTAATGTCTCTGCTTTTCAATATGCTGTCTAGGTTGGTCATAATTTTCTTCCAAGGAGTAAGTGTCTTTTAATTTCATGGCTGCAGTCACCATCTGCAGTGATTTTGGAGCCTCAAAAAATCAAGTCTTTCACTGTTTCCACTGTTTCCCCATCTATTTCCCATCAGATGATTAACTCTTCCCAAATTTCTCCTTTTTGTGCCAAGCCCTTAAAACAATGGACTTCCCTGAAGGCTCAGTGGGTAAAGAATCTGCCTGCAATGCAGGAGACACAGGTTCAATCCCTAAGTCAGGAAGTTCCCCTGGAGAAGGAAATGGCAACACTCTCAAGTGTTATTGCCTGTAGAATTCCATGGACATAGGAGCCTGGCTGGCTATAGTCCATGGGATCACAAAGAGTCAGACATGACTGAGCAAGTAAACACACATGCACGATAAAAGAATAAGCTTATACCCCCAAAGAAAATACAGTCCTTACCCGAAGAAAATAGTTTTCCCAGGGAAATAAAATTGTTGAGGGACTGAGATAATGAATACTGGCAAGAAAAGGTCAAGATAGGTGATAGTCTTCCTTGAGGGTGTATGGACAGAGCATCAGATGCAAGGTAAGGATGATTTCTTAGCATCAGTTCACTTCAGCCGCTCAGTCATGTCTGACTCTTTGTAACCCCATGGACTGCAGCATGCCAGGCTTCCCTGTCCATCACTAACTCCTGGAGCTTGCTCAAACTCATGTCCATTGAGTTGGTGATGTCATCCAACCATCTTATCCTCTGTCACCCCCTTCTCCTCCTGCCTTAAACATTTCCTAGAATCAGGTTCTTTTCCAATGAGTCAGTTATCCCTATCAGATGGCCAAAGTATTGGAGTTTCAGCTTCAGCATCAGTCCTTCCAATGAATATTCAGGACTGATTTCCTTGAGGATTGACTGGTTTCATCTCCTTGGAGTCCAAGGGACTCTCAAGAGTCTTCTCCAACACCACAGTTCAAAAACATCAGTTCTTTAGCACTCAGCTTTCTTTATGTTCCAACTCTCACATGCATACATGACTACTGGAAAAACCATAGATTTGACCAGATAGTTGACATATACTTGAAGTATACTTCAAAAGTTCACAGTTCAAAAGCATCAATTTTCAGCACTCAGCTTTCTCCAGGCCAGTATTCTTGCCTGGAGAATCCCATGGACGGAGGAGCTTGGTGGGCTACAGTCCATTGGTCACAAAGAGTCGGACACCACTGAGCGACTTCACTTTCACTTTCTCTATAGTCCAACTCTCACATCCATACATGACTATTGGAAAAAACCATAGCTTTGACTGGATGAACCTTTGTTGACAAAGTAATGTCTCTGCTTTTTAATATGCTGTCTAAGGTTGGTCATAACTTTTCTTCCAAGGAGCAAGCATCTTTTAATTTCATGGCTGCAGTCACCATGTGCAGTGATTTTGGAGCACAAGTTGTGTGTGACTCTTTGCAACCCTATGGACTGTACCTCTGTTCATGGAATTTCTAAGTCAAGAATACTGGTGTGGGTTGCCTTTCCCTTCTCCAGGGGATCCTCCCGACTCAGGGATCGAACCCAGGTCCCCTGCATTGCAGGCAGATTCTTACTGCCTGAGCCACCAGGGAAGCTCATTTTCAGCATGGGAACAGGTTGTCCTCACTTCAGAGCTGCATCTACAGTCTGCCCTATTGTACTGCTCCTTAAAACTGGGAGCCAGTAATCCTGTATAATTGAAGTGAGGATGCTGGAAATTATTTGGCAGAGTCTTGAAGAAGGAATGAGGACAGTGGTTTGAATGTTAGAAGTGCTGATTATAGGAGACCAGAAAATCTATCCCCTGATGCATTCTCTAGAGGATACACTCATCTCATTAATGTAGAGGTCTGGAAGGTAGCTTCTTTTTGTACGTGTAAGAACGCATTTTATGTTTATTCAGTTCAGTTCAGTCACTCAGTCATGTCGGACTCTTTTCGACCCCAGGAATCACAACACACAAGGCCTCCCTGTCCATCACTAACTACCGGAGTTCACTCAGACTCATGTCCATCGAGTCGCTGATGCCATCCAGCCATCCCATCCTCTGTTGTCCCTTTATCCTGCTGCCCCCAATCCCTCACAGCATCAGAGTCTTTTTCAATGAGTCAGCTCCTTGCATGAGGTGGCCAAAGTATTGGAGTTTCAGCTTTAGCATCAGTCCTTCCAATGAATACCCAGGACTGATCTTTAGGATGGACTGGTTGGATCTCCTTGCAGTCCAAGGGACTCTCAAGAGTCTTCTCCAGCACCACAGTTCAAAAGCATCAATTCTTCAGCACTCAGCCTTCTTCACAGTCCAACTCTCATATCCATACATGACCACTGGAAAAACCATAGCCTTGACTGGATGGTCCTTTGTTGACAAAGTAATGTCTCTGCTTTTGAATATGCTATCTAGGTTGGTCATAATTTTCCTTCCAAGGAGTAAGTGTCTTTTAATTTCATGGTTGCAGTTACCACCTGCATGATTTTGGAGCCCAAAAAAATAAAGTCTGACACTGTTTCCACTGTTTCTCCATCTATTTCCCATGAAGTGATGGGACCAGATGCCATGGTCTTTGTTTTCTGAATGTTGAGTTTTAAGCCAACTTTTTCACTCTCTTTTTTCACTTTCATCAAGAGGCTTTTCA
>SJYQ01003753.1:42879-57430 GCA_006410935.1 Redunca redunca
ATCATGGCATCTGGTCCCATCACTTCATGGGAAATAGATGGGGAAACGGTAGAAACAGTGTCAGACTTTATTTTTGGGGGCTCCAAAATCACTGCAGATGGTGACTGCAGCCATGAAATTAAAAGACGTTTACTCCTTGGAAGAAAAGTTATGACCAACCTAGATAGTATATTCAAAAGCAGAGACATTAATTTGCTGACTAAGGTCCGTCTAGTCAAGGCTACGATTTTTCCTGTGGTCATGTATGGATGTGAGAGTTGGTCTGTGAAGAAGGCTGAGAGCCGAAGACTTGATGCTTTTGAACTGTAGTGTTGGAGAAGACTCTTGAGAGTCCCCTGGACTGCAAAGAGATCCAACCAGTCCATTCTGAAGATCAATCCTGGGATTTCTTTGGAAGGAATGATGCTAAAGCTGAAACTCCAGTACTTTGGCCACCTCATGCGAAGAGTTGACTCATTGGAAAAGACTCTGATGCTGGGAGGGATTGCAGGCAGGAGGAGAAGGGGACGACCCAGGATGAGATGGCTGGATGGCATCACGGACACGATGGACGTGAGTCTGAGTGAACTGCGGGAGATGGTGATGGATGGACAGGGAGGCCTGGTGTGCTGTGATTCATGGGGTCGCAAAGAGTCGGACATGACTGAGGGACTGAACTGAACGGAACTGAACTGAAAGGGAACATTGCCTGCAAAGATGGGCTTGATAAAGGACAGAAATGGTATGGACCTAACAGAAGCAGAAGATATTAAGAAGAGGTGGCAACAATACACAGAAGAACTGTACAAAAAGATCTTCAAGACCCAGATAATCACGATGGTATGATCACTCACCTAGAGCCAGACATCCTGGAATGTGAAGTCAAGTGGGCCTTAGAAAGCATCACTACAAACAAAACTAGTGGAGGTGATTGAATTCCAGTTGAACTATGTCAAATCCTGGAAGATGATACTGTGAAAGTGCTGCATTCAATATGCCAGCAAATTTGGAAAACTCAGCAGTGGCCACAGGACAGGAAAAGGTCAGTTTTCATTCCAATCCCAAAGAAAGGCAATGCCAAAGAATGCTCAGACTACCATACAATTGCACTCATCTCACATGCTAGTAAAGTAATGCTCAAAATTCTCCAAGCCAGGCTCCAGCAATATGTGAACCGTGAACTTCCTGATGTTCAAGCTGCTTTTAAAAAAGGCAGAGGAACCAGAGATCGAATTGCCAACACACACGGGATCATGGAAAAAGCAAGAGAGTTCCAGAAAATCAACTATTTCTGCTTTATTGACTATGCCAAAGCCTTTGACTGTGTGGATCACAATAAACTGTGGAAAATTCTTCAAGAGATGTGAATACCAGACCACCTGACCTGCCTCTTGAGAAATCTGTACGCAGGTCAGGAAGCAACAGTTAGAACTGGACATGGAACAACAGACTGGTTCCAAAAAGGAAAAGGAGTATGTCAAGGCTGTATATTGTCACCTTGCTTATTTAACTTATATGCAGATTACATTATGAGAAACGTTGGACTGGAAAAAACACAAGCTGAAACCAAGATTGTTGGGAGAAATGTCAATAACCTCAGATATGCAGATGACACAACCTTTATGGCAGAAAGTGAAGAGGAACTAAAAAGCCTCTTGATGAAAGTGAAAGAAGAGAGTGAAAAAGTGTGCTTAAAGCTCAACATTCAGAAAACTAAGATAATGGCATCTGGTCCCATCACTTCACGGGAAATAGATGGGGAAACAGTGGAAACAGTGTCAGACTTTATTTTTTTGGGCTCCAAAATCACTGCAGATGGTGATTGCAGCCATGCAATTAAACGACGCTTATTCCTTGGAAGAAAAGTTATGACCAACCTAGATAGCATATTGAAAAACAGAGACATTACTTTGCCAGCAAATGTCCGTCTAGTCAAGGCTATGGGTTTTCCTGTGATCATGTGTGGATGTGAGAGTTGGACTGTAAAGACGGCTGAGCGCCAAAGAATTGATGCTTTTAAACTGTGGTGTTGGAGAAGACTCTTGAGAGTCCCTTGGGCTGCAAGGAGATCCAACCGATCCATTCTGAAGGAGATCAGCCCTGGGATTTCTTTGGAAGGAATGATCCTAAAGCTGAAACTCCCGTACTTTGGCCACCTCATGCGAAGAGTTGACTCATTGGAAAAGACTCTGATATTGGGAAGGATTGGGGGCAGGAGGAGAAGGGGATGACAGAGGATGAGATGGCTGGATGGCATCAGTGACTCGATGGATGTGAGTCTGAGTGAACTCCAGGAGTTTGTGATGAACAAGGAGGCCTAGCGTGCTGCGATTCATGGGGTCGCAAAGAGTCGGACACAACTGAGTGACTGAACTGAACTGAACTGAACTGAAGGGAACCCAGGAGAACACCTCTGCCACATGGCCTGCAGTCTCGGGTTTTATGTTGGTGGGATTAGTTTCCAGGTTGTCCTTAGCTAATCTTTCTGACTCAGAGTCCTTCCTGGTGGTGCAAGCCTTGGCCTTGTTCAGCCAAGATTGATGCCAGAGAGAAAGATTCTGGGAGGTGGTCGGACAGGCGGTGTCTCTTTTTGACCTTTCTCAAGCTCTTCTGGTTGGTGGAGACTTATGAGTTCCCTGTTCCTTATCAGGACCTCCTGTCATAAGTGCCTGGCCAGGGTGGGTGGTTTCAATCAGTGTGCTTCCCCTAAAAACACCCCCTTCAGAGACTTCATAATCAAGACATTTCCTGGGAATTGGGGTGGAGGTCTCCTTCTTTTGTAACTTCTTCCTGCTGTGCAAGGGTGTATGCCTGCCTAGCAGAACAGAAGTCTCTCTGTACCTGATCTAAGTCAAGGTATTTTTTTGTCTTGACTGAAACCAGCATTCACTCTTGTAATAACAGCACTTTAGTTTGAAACTGTTGGCTCCTCTCAGAGATGAAATAAACAAGGGCCAAACAGGAGACCTAACAGGATAGTCATCACTGGTCCCCAGAAACAGGAGGCAACATTTGGGGTGAGGGTTGCAGGGTTTGTGACTTTTTTTTTTTTTTTTTGATTGGTTGGTGGTTAAGCAACAGAGCTGTGCTCCAGGAATCTTGTGTTTAGTCTAAAGTTACCATCCTCCACCTGGATTGGGGCTCCAGTTCTGTAGAAGAACTCAAAGACATTGTTATGCATATTTCTTTGAGTAGGAACCAGGACCCTGTCTGGAGGCTGTACCACCATTTGATTGTTTCTTCTTGTTTATGTATCCCCTCCCTTCCCTGATTAGCATTTGTTTGAATCTACCCTTTGGAGCTCAAGGAAGGTCAAGGAGGTTGAATGAAGCCTATATCCTACAGACAAGAAATGGAGAACACAGAATAGATCTCTACTCCAGAGGCCCACAGAGTCCTGCTCAGTTTTAATTTAGGGAACTGGGCAACTATGACTGTGATAACTGCCTGTCAAAATGGGGCATAGGACTGCCTCAACTTGGAGAATAGACACTGAATTGGAAGTATTTCTGAGTTCCAAGTCCTAGATCTGAGCCTTGTATGATTAAAATCTCAATCTCTTGATCTGCCATTTTGTTGTAACAGACCCAATTAGAAGTAGCTGGAGGAGGGATAACTGGAATTTTAATAGACAAAATAAATCTCCTTTCTTTTTAGAAGAATAGGCCTGAAACCCAGTCTAGACCTGGCACTTTGGGGAGACTTGTAGCCAGGTAGCCAGTTGCCTAGTTTTATAAAAAGTAAGGTTGCAGTTACCAACTTCCAGCAGACATTGTTTTGAGAATGGTGGCATCTAAGCCTGACACAACTCAGAAAACTCGTGTTTAGCAATACATCTAATCTGAAATTACACCCATAGTAACACCTTGTTACTTTCCAGGATGTCTTAACCATACCAACTCTATTTTGACTTTTAATTGTAAAATTTTTCTTAATAGCAAAGGCAGCTGTCACCATTAATGACATCAGTGTTTCTCTAGGTATGAGAAGATGCAATAAATGGAACTCATAAAATCTTCTCCTGAAAAGATCTAACTATCTGAAGGCCTGTTCTGACAGTTTTTCCCAGAGCACAGTGTGCCTCATTCCTGATTTTCACCCCGAACTCCTTTCAAGGGCGTTGAAAGTCAGCAGCTGCAGTGGCCATTAATCTTTGTAGACGTAGATGGCAAGTGTCAGCTTTCAGAGCCCCTTTTTGCTCATGAACTTGACCATGATTTTGAGGGGGGCATTTCATGACCATTTTATCCCATGGTGCTGAGAATGTCCATTCTCAGGTTTGGCAAAGATTTTGTTGACAGGCCACTCAAAGTGCTGTTACTGGACACGGCCATAAAACTGTCCAAAATTTTCTGGACCACCTGTCTTACTAGACTTTTGGTCCAGGAAAATATTCCCTCTTGTTGTTTCTTCCCATATCTATAGTTACACTGTTACAATCATTGATCTCATATGGAACTATATATTATTTTATTGGAGGCCTCAGTCACACGTTTGTCAATGTAAGAAGCAGCAATTTTGTAAAACAGTTGAAATACAAATAATATAGCCAGAAGTATTAGTAAAGTCACAAGTAAGACTTAAGAGCTTCCATTAGAGGTAACCCAGTATATCTCAGGTCACTTGACTTAGTCTACTCTGTAGAATCTTTATCTTCCAAGGAAATAATATATTGGCACCACCGTCTAAAAGGCACATAGCCCAGTTTTCTAGTGTTACTAGGCTGATTATCCTTAATATGATTTAATTGTTTCCAACACAGAGGAGACTTTAAAACTAAATTACCATAGCCTGGTGTTATCTATATAAATTCATCCCATAATTGTGGGAGATTTTTTTCTCCTTTGCTGAAATTTTGCTTGTTGCTCTGATTGAACTTGAGTAATAGAAGAAAGCTCAAATATATGCCCAGAGTCAGAGCAGGCATTATTAATTGGCCCAGTGAGGGGATCCCATCTAGTAATATCACAGTGGCCTGAATATGACTATAACTTTTTTTTTTTAAGTAAATTTTCTCAGGGCCAACCAGTGAGAGCCTTATAGTAGAGAAATTTACCAAGGTAACCCAGAACTAGACACAGGTAATTGGCCACAAACCCAACAATTGGATTGATTTCTAAAACTAGCATAGGATCTGGCCTATGATAGAAAAGCATTAGATTTACATGCAAAGGTCTAAAAAATCAGGAAAACATTATAAATGTTCCTACGAATGAGGTCCAGCATCTTGGACAAGCTGTCTACCTCTGATGTCATCGTCTTCTCATCCTGGTGTAGTATAGTTTCTCCTCTGTTTGAGCATCACTTTAAGGTGAAATCAGGTAATCTATCTTCTCTATAGACCAATCCAGTGTAGGGGTATTTGGGAGTGGGAATTAATCTAAGAGTTAATTTCCCTTCAGTTTCATTGTGCATGTGCCAGTTAAGAGTACCTGATAAAAAATGTCCTTCCATCCAGGTTGGAGACAGTCCCTTAAATTATGTCTTTTTCCAGTCCTGGTTGCAGGTCATGAGGCATCTGATCTTTATCCAAAGATAGATTACTGAGATAAGCTTCAGAAACACACTTAGGGTATTCTTTAAGAATTCAATTAAATTTTACATTAATATCACATAACAGCAAAGAACTATCCAAGAAATGAGTCTTACTACATGCAGCAAACTCCATTAGCAAACTAGGATTTAACATTTATTGAAACATTTTTTTCTCCCTAAAATTACCCTCATTTTTGTCAAATATAACCAAATTAAGGCTAGCTTGTTTGCAAAATAGGTCTGTTCTCACGAATTTTGGTCTGATGATTTATATAACCATAATTGAGCATAGAATTTTTATTTTACTGAAACATTTATAGAGTCTCAGACTGAACTTTAAAAATAAACCAGGGCTGGGAAACTCATATCAAAGGCTTATCACAGACTTTGCCTAACAAATCAAGGTGAATTCTTCCCTTTTTAAGGTCTTAAAAATTCCTTGAGACTTTTGTACTTGTTAGTGAGATAACCTTCCTAACTTATTTGATAAACTTATTGGAAACCTGATTTTCAAATCTCTGGAGGAGTTAGATAGAGAGAAAATATAATTATTTTGTTTATAACGTATAATTTTACCAAATTATTGTCATAATTAGTTTGAGAGGAAGGTTTTTTCTACTCCCAGAAAACACAAGACTCAAACCTGTAATATTTCAGATAGAAACCATAAAAGTTATAGGCATATTCGCTGGTTCATTCAGTCCTTTGTTAACTTTTGTGAAGTCATCAGGTTTTTCATTAGAATACAAGGACATATCAGAATGTTAAGAGTTCCATATAATTTCTAGAATATCTATATTACTAATATTTACAATATATTACAACATAAGAGGATTTATTACTCATTTGATAACATTTTTCATGTAATTTAACCAACCAAATAAACAGTTTAATATGTTTCTTTGAGATGTTTCAGGGCCCTCTGAAGCATCCCAAAGTTAGCTAGAGGTCAAAGGAACTTCAGAAGAATTCGATTTAGGAAGTTTTGTCAAAAAAACTAATTAAAAGGGTTTAGGACATTTGGTCATATTTAGTTAATGTTGATGGGTATATCATTTAGCTTCTTGATATGTCACAATGGACATATATACCCGGATTCAAGGTCTAGTGAAAGTCGACTCTGCCCTCTTGAACCTAACCAGTTTTGGCTCTAACCAGTTTTCTTCTGACTGTATCATTCCTAACAAAATCTATTTATCTGACTAATTGTAATCCAATTAAAAAAAAATCCTGATCATGCATAATTCTTTTTAGTATTTTTTTATACCTATTTTTTTTTTACTGAAAGCACACTTCCTACTTTCTTTTAGCAACCAAGAACTAACTTTTATATTAGCATTTTATAGATTTGTGAGCATAAATACCAGTGATAATTTCTAAAACCCTTGCTTTCTTAAAATGTTTTAGGATGGCACCAAACATTATTCATTTACAGTCCCAAATCTCTTTAGTTTTTCTGTAAAAGGAAATCAGTGTTTAGTAGTAAATGTTTCAAAATCTTATTTTATTTGGAAATGATCTAATTATTCAATAGATTTCCAATACTTAGTTTAGTACAACCCTTCGAAATTCAAGTCACGCTAATCTGGAGAGACTATTTTAGATAGATATTCCTAAAGCATAATTATTTGCAATAGAGCTTATCTAAAAGCTCATATCTCATTTACTTATTTTTTAGAAGTTCCTTCACTCGAGATAATGTCCTTGTTCACAAGCTTGTAACAGATATGATAATATTTAGCTTATATTAAACCTAAGTACAATGAAAATATTCTACTTAATATTAATTACTCTAAGATATGTCTATATTAGATAGGTCAACAAACAAACATTAATATCAGGTATTTAATACTGAATATTTACCAGTTCACATGAACCTGGGATTTATTACTTTAGAATTATTTGACTTGTAAGTGCTTACCTTTTTTAAGCCAATTAAATAGGGCTCATTTACAAATTAACCTCAAAAATATTACCTAGAGACAAAGACATACCAAGACATATTTAGACAGACACAGTGCAAGATCTAGCTTCATTTTCTTAGCCATAAATTAGATATTATAATATAAAATTTACTAGTTTATAAAAGCCGTTTGGAATAAATAAAATTTTTAAAGGCTTTTTCCCATTTTTCCCTCAGCCTTAGGAGTTAGAGACGGTCTAGATAAGTGTTCCTGAGAGCCCTGGTCTCAAGGCACAGGGAAAGAAAATCAACTTCTAGCAAAATGGCAGCAGGTCTAAACCAAATGGTGGTCAGACAAAGCCAAATGCCCATCAGAAGTCACAACACAGAACAGAGTTAAAACACACACATATAACCTGGCAGTCTTCATCAGACACTCCCTTAATTACAGAATACAGTCTCTCAGAAAACCTCCTATAGAGATACAAAACTTCAGATCCAAGTACTGACAGACTAATGGAAAAATCTCAGATCTTCAAAGATTTCAAAGGGAGGAAAAGAAGGCAGGTTGAAAGAAGAAGGGGGAGAAAGCGGGAGAGGGGGCAAAAGGGGTGGCCTTACAGATGTCTCCTGCCACCTGCAGATACCCAGGCGTCATGGGACTTTACCCTGGGCCTCCAGAGAAGGGAGGATTGGAACTCCGCCCTACCAGAAATCAGACCAGCCAGAACCAGAATTTCAGTTCTCTGCCAAGAGGAGGTGATCAGTCTCCAATCCTCAGCTCAGTCCAAGGCCCTTCAACCAGATTCCTGCATCCAGGACCAGAGGACTAGAAAAACGGGGAAGGATAGGAAGGGTTAAGGAGAGGAAAGAGAGAGGGGAGGGGAAAGAGGTCAATAAAGTCTCCTGTTCCTTACCAGTCAGGGCACTCTGCATCAGGAGGAGACCAGGGACAAAAGGGTCCCAGTTGCAGCCACTGTGTCTGGTCCATTGGCAGGCAAGTTGGCCCCTGAGTACCTGAGTGGTCAGGATGTCAGTCTCAGTAAAGAAGAGTCCCCGCCAGAGTCGCCATTTGCTGCAAGAGGAGGGGCCATTACTTGGGCCTCAGACTGAGCTCTTGTCTAACACTCCGAAATGAATTATCCGAGGACACACATGTGCTGACAAAGCAAGAGTTTTTATTGGGAAAGGGCACCCAGGTGAAGGCAGTAGGGTAAGGGAACGCAGGAGAACAGCTCTGCCACATGGCTAGCAGTCTCCGGTTTTATGGTGATGGGATTAGTTTCCAGGTTGTCCTTAGCCAATCATTCTGACTCAGAGTCCCTCCTGGTGGTGCATGCCTTGTTCAGCCAAGATCAATGCCAGAGAGGATTCCGGGAGGTGGTCGGACAGGTGGTGTCTCCTTTTGACTTTCCCTGGACTCTTCTGGTTGGTGGAGACTTATTAGTTCCCTGTTCCTTACCAGGACCTCCTGTCATAAAACAACTCATGTAAATCGTTAGTATGGTGCCTGGCTAGGGTGGGTGGTTTCAGTCAGTGTGTGTCCCTTAACAGAATCAGGCAGAATCATAGCCTGAGCTCCTTGGACAGACAGATCACTGGCTTGACTCTAAAATGGTTGGTCAGTCAGCTCAAGTGCTGGTGGGCTCTGCAGCTTCCCAGGTGCTCGGGCCAGGTTTCCTGGTCAGGTGGGGCTGGGGGTGGCATTCTACATGGGCAGACTGTGAATCTGCCTTCCGGTGTGGGCATGACAGCCAAATAGGCTCTAAGGCTGCAAAGATTCATTGTTTGGTGCCTTAAATCAGACAGAATCAAGTTATCTGGTAAGACAGGTCTCCATCGTGGCTTTTCCTCTGGGCAGAGTCACTGGCCATGCTCTTGGTTTGAGGGTGCTGATCTGTTCAGCTTGCCAAGTGTGCACACCAGGCTTCTTGGCCCAGTGTGGCCAGGAGGATACACTCAGCAGTAGGCAGGGCTGAATCAGCTTCCCTTCTGGATGGGGTGGCATACCAGGCTCCAAAGCCAGAAAACTTGCAACTTGAAATCCAAAATGAGGTAGAACTGGGCACAGAGCTCCCTGGACAAGTAGAGTCAATGTCTTAGATCTGCAGATGGACAAGTTCACTCGCTGAGATTTATACTTGAGCACCATTGTGAGTACGAACCCAGTCTGCTAAGATGAGAGCTCTGGTTGCTTTAATCCCCTCTTCACATTTCTGTCACAGTCTCATCTCTGGCAGTCCAGCCCTGAAGATTCACCCACAGAACCCCCATGAGGTGAGACGAGGTGGGCCTCCCAGGAAGCGGCTCATAATACACAGTGCTGGGGCAGCTGAACGTTGAACTTGGGCTTTCTTTTTAAACTTTTTTTTAATTAATTTTTTTTTTATTGCAGAATAATTGCTTTCAATATTGTGGTGGTTTCTGACACATCAACTGTTGCTGGTGGCTCAGATGGTAAAGAATCCTCCCGCAACTCAAGAGATGTGGGTTCAATCACTGGGAGGGGAAGTTCAGTTCAGTTCAGTTCAGTCACTCAGTCATGTCTGACTCTTTGTGACCCCATGATTGCAGAACGCCAGGCCTCCCTCTCCATCACCAACTCCCAGAGTTCACTCAGACTCACATCCATCGAGTCAGTGATGCCATCCAGCCATCTCATCCTCTGTCTTCCCCTTCTCCTCCTGCCCCCAACCCCTCCCAGCATCAGAGTCTTTTCCAATGAGTCAACTCTTCACATTAGGTGGACAAAGTACTGGAGTTTCAGCTTTAGCATCATTTCTTCCAAAGAAATCCCAGGACTGATCTCCTTCAGAATGGACTGGTTGGATCTCCTTGCAGTCCAAGGGACTCTCAAGAGTCTTCTCCAACATCACAGTTCAAAAGCATCAATTCTTTAGTGCTCAGCCTTCTTCACAGTCCAACTCTCACATCCATACATGACTACTGGAATAAACCATAGCCTTGACTAGACGGACCTTTGTTGGCAAAGTAATGTCTCTGCTTTTCAATATGCTATCTAGGTTGGTCATAACTGTTCTTCCAAGGAGTAAGCGTCTTTTAATTTCATGGCTGCAATCACCATCTGCAGTGATTTTGGAGCCCAGAAAAATAAAGTCTGACACCGTTTCCACTGCTTCTCCATCTATTTCCCATGGAGTGATAGGACCAGATGCCATGATATTCATTTTCTGAATGTTGAGCTTTAAGCCAACTTTTTCACTCTCCTCTTTCACTTTCATCAAGAGGCATTTTAGTTCCTCTTCACTTTCTGCCATAAGGGTGGTGTCATCTGCATATCTGAGGTTATTGATATTTCTCCCGGCAATCTTGATTCCAGCTTGTGTTTCTTCCAGTCCAGCGTTTCTCATGATGTACTCTGCATAGAAGTTAAATAAGCAGGGTGACAATATGCAGCCTTGACGTACTCCTTTTCCTATTTGGAACCAGTCTGTTGGTTCCAAACCAGGGAGGCCTGGAGTTCTGCAATCATGGGGTTGCAAAGAGTTGGACACGACTGGTTCCAACTAGGAACAGTTCTAGCTGTTGCTTCCTGACCTGCGTACAGGCTTCTCAAGAGGCAGGTCAGGTGGTCTGGTATTCCCATCTCTTTCAGAATTTCCCACAGTGTATTGTGATCCACACAGTCAAAGGCTTTGGCATAGTCAATAAAGCAGAAATAGATGTTTTTCTGGAACTCTCTTTCTTTTTCCATGATCCCATGGATGTTGGCAATTTGATCTATGGTTCCTCTGCCTTTTCTAAAACCAGCTTGAACATCAGGAAGTTCATAGTTCACATATTGCTGAAGCCTGACTTGGAGAATTTTGAGCATTACTTTACTAGCATGTAAGATGAGTGCAGTTGTGAGGTAGTTTGAGCATTCTTTGGCATTGGCTTTCTTTGGGATTGGAATGAATCTGACCTTTTCCAGTCCTGTGGCCACTGCTGAGTTTTCCAAACTTGCTGGCATGTTGAGTGCAGCACTTTGACAGCATCATCTTTAGGGATTTGAAATAGTTCAACTGGAATGCCATCACCTCCACTAGCTTTGTTCATAGTGATGCTTTCTAAGGCCCACTTGACTTCACATTCCAGGATGTCTGACTAGATGAGTGATCACACCATCATGATTATGTGGGTCATGAAAATCTTTTTTGTACAGTTCTTTCATGTATTCTTGCCACCTCTTCTTAATATCTTCTGCTTCTGTTAGGTCCATACCATTTCTGTCCTTTATCGAGCCCATCTTTCCATGAAATATTCCCTTGGTATCTCTAATTTTCTTGAAGAAATCTCTAGTCTTTCCCATTCTGTTCTTTTCCGCTATTTGTTTAAATTGATCACTGAA
Organism: Redunca redunca; assembly: GCA_006410935.1. Taxonomy (NCBI): domain Eukaryota; kingdom Metazoa; phylum Chordata; class Mammalia; order Artiodactyla; family Bovidae; genus Redunca; species Redunca redunca. The sequence continues at coordinate 54,648 of SJYQ01003753.1, forward strand.
GAAGGCTTTCTTATCTCTTCTTGCTATCCTTTGGAACTCTGCATTCAGATGCTTATACCTTTCCTTTTCTCCTTTGCTTTTCACCTCTCTTCTTTTCACAGCTATTTGTAAGGCCTCCCCAGACTGCCATTTTGCTTGTTTGCATATCTTTTCCATGGGGATGGTCTTAATCCCTGTCTCCTGTACAATGTCACGAACCTCATTCCATAGTTCATCAGGCACTCTATCAGATCTAGGCCCTTAAATCTATTTCTCACTTCCACTGTATAATCATAAGGGATTTGATTTAGGTCATACCTGAATGGTCTAGCAGTTTTCCCTACTTTATTCAATTTCACTCTGAATTTGGCAATAAGGAGTTCATGATCTGAGCCACAGTCAGCTCCTGGTCTTGTTTTGTTGACTGTATAGAGCTTCTCCATCTTTGGCTGCAAAGAATATAATCAACTGATTTCAGCGTTGACCATCTGGTGATGTCCATGTGTAGAGTCTTCTCTTGTGTTGTTGGAAGAGAGTGTTTGCTATGACCAGTGCATTTTCTTGGTAAAACTCTATTAGTCTTTGCCCTGCTTCATTCCGCATTCCAAGGCCAAATTTGCCTGTTACTCCAGGTGTTTCTTGACTTCCTACTTTTGCATTCCAGTCCCCTATAATGAAAGGACATCTTTTTTAGGTGTTAGTTCTAAAAGGTCCTGTAGGTCTTCTGGAACCGTTCAACTTCGGCTTCTTCAGCGTTACTGGTTGGGCATAGACTTGGATTACTGTGATATTGAATGGTTTGCCTTGGAGATGAACAGAGATCATTCTGTCATTTTTGAGATTGCATCCAAGTACTGCATTTNCGTTACTGGTTGGGCATAGACTTGGATTACTGTGATATTGAATGGTTTGCCTTGGAAATGAACAGAGATCATTCTGTCGTTTTTGAGATTGCATCCAAGTACTGCATTTCAGACTCTTCTGTTGACTATGATGGCTACTCCATTTCTTCTGAGGGGTTCCTGCCCGCAGTAGTAGATATAATGGTCATCTGAGTTAAATTCACCCATTCCAGTCCATTTTAGTTCACTGATTTCTAGAATGTCGACGTTCACTCTTGCCATCTCCTGTTTGACCACTTCCAATTTGCCTTGATTCATGGACCTGACAGTCCAGGTTCCTATGCAATATTGCTCTTTACAGCATCGTACTTTGCTTCTATCACCAGTCACATCCACAGCTGGGTATTGTTTTTGCTTTGGCTCCAACCCTTCATTGTTTCTGGAGTTATTTCTCCACTGATCTCCAGTAGCATATTGGGTACCTACTGACCTGGTGAGTACCTCTTTCAGTATCCTATCATTTTGCCTTTTCATACTGTTAGTGGGGTTCTCAAGGCAAGAATACTGAAGTGGTTTGCCATTCCCTTCTCCAGTGGACCACATTCTTTTGACCTTTCCACCATGACTCACCCGTTTTGGGTTGCCCTGCGGGCATGGCTTATTTTCATGGAGTTAGACAGGGCTGTGGTCCTAGTGTGATTTGATAGACTAGATTTCTGTGAGTATGGTTTCAGTGTGTCTGCCCTTTGATGACCTCTTGCAACATCTATCATCTTACTTGGGTTTCTCTTACCTTGGACATGGGGTATCTCTTCACATCTGCTCTAGCAAAGCACAGCCGCTGCTCCTTACCTTGGATGAGGGGTATCTCCTCCCGTGGCCCTTCCTGACCTTCAATGTGGGATGGCTCCTTTAGGCCCTCCTGTGCCCACACAGCCACCACTCCTTGGATGTGGGGTTGTCCCTCCCAGCTGTCGCCCCTAGCCTTGGCCGTGGGGTTGCTGCTCCTGCTTGCTGCCCTGGCCTCAGGGTGGGGTTGCTCCTTCCTGCTGCTGCCCTTGGCCTAGGATGCTGCCCCTGGCCTCAGATGCGGGGTGGCTCATCTCGGCTGTCGCCCCAACCTCGGACGCAGGGTGGCTCCTCGTGGCCGCTGCCCCTGGCTTCAGATGCGGGGTATCTCCTCCCGGCCATCGCCCCCCACCTCGGACACGGTGTAGCTCCTCTTGGCCGCCACCCCCGACCTCGGACGCAGGGTAGTTCCTCTTGGCTGTTCCTGTGCCATCGCAGCCTGGCACTCTAGGCCACCGCCCCTGACCTCAGACGTGGGGTAGCCCTCGGCCGCGCTTGGTGCGCCGGCCCACCGCCGCCGCCTTGATGTCCTCACTTCACAGGTACCCTAGGGTTTTCTTTGTTTGCTTTTTCTGTGATCCAGCAGTCTCTGCTCTTATATTAGATCTAATTTGCTTAAGTCTCCTTGTGGATAATGGTGTGCCTCACCATTGCCGTAGCTCATAACCCAGTTGATCTGGTACAGTTTTGTTGCAGGAAGGGGGACCCCTTCCAGGGCCCAGAACTAGGCTCTTGTCTAACACTCAGGAATGAATTGTCCAAGGAGACACATGTGCTGACAAAGCAAGAGATTTTATTGGGAAAGGGCACCCAGGTGGAGAGCAGCAGGGTAAGGGGACCCAGGAGAGTAGCTCTCAGGTTTTATGGTGATGGGATTAGTTTCTGGGTTGTCTTTAGCCAATCATTCTGACTGAGTCCTTCCTGGTGGTGCATGCCTTGTTCAGCCAAGATGGATGCCAGAGAGAAGGATTTTGGGAGGTGGTTGGACATGTGGTGTCTCCTTTTGACCTTCCCCAAACTCCTGGTTGGTGAAGGCTTATTAGTTCTGTGTTCCTTACCAGGACCTCCTGTCATAAAACAACTTATGCAAATGGTAACTATGGTGCCTGGCCA
>SJYQ01003753.1:57805-73791 GCA_006410935.1 Redunca redunca
GGAGTTCCTCTTTCAGTATCCTATCATTTTGCCTTTTCATACTGTTCATGGGGTTCTCAAGGCAAGAATACTGAAGTGATTTGCCATTCCCTTTCCAGTGGACCACATTCTGTCAGACCTTTCCACCATGACCCGCCTGTCTTGGGTTGCCCCGCAGGCATGGCTTAGTTTCATTGAGTTAGACAAGGCTGTGGTCCTAGCGTGATTAGATTGACTAGTTTTCTGTGAGTATGGTATCAGTGTATCTGTCCTCTGATGCCCTCTTGTAACACTTACCATCTTACTTAGGTTTGTCTTACCTTGGGCGTGGTATATCTCTTCACGTCTTCTCCAGCAAAGCACAGCCGCTGCTCCTCACCTTGGATGAGGGGTATCTCCTCACCACCACCCTTCCTGACCTTCAAGGTGGGATGGCTCCTCTAGGCCCTCCTGCGCCCGTGCAGCCACTGCTCCTTGGACGTGGGGTTGCTCCTCCAGACCACCGCCCCTGACCTCGGAACGCAGGGTAGCTCCTCTCAGCCGTTCCTGCACCGTCGCAGCCTGGCACTCTAGGCTGCTGTCCCTGACCTCGGACGTGGGGTAACTCTTCTTGGCCACCGCCCTTTGGGCCTGGGGTCCTCCTGGCTTCTGCCCCTGACCTCAGACGTGGGGTAGCTTCTGTCGGCCGTGCTTAGTGCTCTGGTCGCAGCCGCATGTGCTTAGTGGGTGGGGAAGATCCCCTGGAAAAGGGAGTGGCAACCCACTCCAGTATTCTTGCCTGGAGAATGCCATGGACAGAGGAACCTAGCGGGCTCTAGTCCATGGGGTCGCAAAGAGTCAGACACAACTAAGCAACTAATACTACACTATGTACTGTATATATCACCTCCCTCTTGAACTGTGCCCCCATCTCCCACTCCAGCCCACCCCTTAGGGTTGTTACAAAGCTCCAGATTCAGCTCCCTCTGTCATACAGCAAATTCCCACTGGATATCTATCTTACGTATGGTATATGTGTATACTATGGTATATATGTTACATAGTGCATATGTTTCCATGCTATTCCCTCAATCGTCCCAGCTTCTCCTGTCCATACTGTGTCTGCAAGTCTGTTCTCTATGTCAGTGTCTCCATTGCTACCCTGCAAATAGGTTTAACTTTTAATTGAAGTAACATTGATTTATAACGTTTCACATGTTTCCATTATATTTCTACTTCTTTATACCCTACAATGTACTCATGACCAAAAATGTAAATATATCCCATTCATCACCACATGAGCATGCACGCTAAGTTGCTTCAGTTGTGTTCGACTCCTTGTGACCCCATGGACTGCAGCCCACTGGGCTTTGTGCATGGAAATTCCTAGGCAAGATTGCTGGAGTGGGTTGCTATGCCCTCCTCCAGGGGATCTTCCTGATCCAGGTATTGAACCTGAGTCCTTTATGTCTCCTGAATTGGCAGGCAAGTTCTTTACCACTGGTGCCACCTGGGAAGCCCTACGTTAACTATTTTGCCATCTTCTCTGCTCCTTCACCTCTGGTAGCTTCTCTATGTGTGTTTTTCTTTTCTTTCTTTCTTTCTTTTTTTTTTAGTTTGTTCATTTTGTTTTGTGTTTTAGTTTTTTGTATCCCACATATGAGTGAAATCTTGTCCCAGATATGTCCCATATATGAGTGAAAATTTGTCTTTCACCATCTTGGCAAGAATTCAACATATTTCTAGCTGAATATGGTTACGTGGTGTGTGTAACCTCTCATCTTTTTTGTCCATCTATTGATAGGCCTTAGGTTGAGTCCATATCTTGGGACTTGTAAATACGCTCATGAGGATCATGGGTTAACAATTAAAATATGTAAAAGAAACATTATAACTCAGTTGTTTTTACTGCTTAGTTGCTCAGTCATGTCTGACTCTTTGCAACACCAGGGACTGTAGCATGTCAGGCATCCCTGTCCTTCACTAGTTCCTGGAGTTTGCTCAAACTCACATCTACTGAGTTGATGACTCCATCCAAGCCTATCATCCTCTGTCATCCCCTTTTCCTCCTGCCCCCAATCCCTCCCAGCATCAGAGTATTTTCCAATGAGTCAACTTTTCGCATGAGGTGGCCAAAGTACTGGAGTTTCAGCTTTAGCCTCATTCCTTCCAAAGAAATCCCAGGGCTGATCTCCTTCAGAATGGATCAGTTGGATATCCTTGCAGTCCAAGGGACTCTCAAGAGCCTTCTCCAACACCACAGTTCAAAATCATTAATTCTTCAGTGCTCAGCCTTCTTTATGGTCCAAATCTTACATCCATACATCACTACTGGAAAAAATATAGCTTTGACTAGATGGACCTTTGTTGGCAAAACGATGTCTGTACTGTTCAATATGCTGTCTAGGTTTGTCATAGCTTATCTTCCAAGGAACAAGCATCTTTTAATTTCATGGCTGCAGTCGGCATCTGCAGGATTTTGGAGCCTAGAAAAATGAAGTCTCTCACTGTTTCCTCTGTTTCCCCATCTATTTGCATGAATTGATGGGACTGGATGCCATGATCTTCATTTTTTGAATGTTGAGCTTTAAGCCAACTTTCCACTCTCCTCTTTCTCTTTCATCAAGGAGCTCTTTAATTCTTCTTTACTTTCCACACCACCGCCATAAGGGTGGTGTCATCTGCGTATCTGAGGTTATTGATATTTCTCCCAGAAATCTTGATTCCAGTTTGTGCTTCATCCTGGCATTTCACATGATGTTCTCTGCATATAAGTTAAAAAAGCAGGGTGACAATATACAGCCTTGACATACTCCCTTCCCAATTTGGAACCAGTCAATTGTTCCATCTCTGGTTCTAACTGCTGCTTACAGGTTTTGCAGGAGGCAGGTAAGGTGGTCTGATATTCCCATCTCTTGAAAAATTTTCCACAGTTTATCGTGATCCACACTGTCAAAGGCTTTGACATAGTCAATGAAGCATAAGCAGATGCTTTTCTGGAATTCTCTTACTTTCTCTATGATCCAGTGGATGTGAGTAATTTGATCTCTGATTCCTCTGCCTTTTTCAAAACCAGCTTGTACATCTGGATATTCTCAGTTCACATACTGTTGAAGCCTAGTTTGGAGAATTTTGAGCATGACTGCCAGCATGTGAAATGAGTGTAATTGTGTGGCAGTCTGAACATTCTTTGGCATTGTCCCTCTTTGGCATTGGAATTAAAATTGACTTTTTCTAGTTCTGTGGCCACTGCTGAGTTTTCCAAATTTGCTGGCATGTTGAGTGCAGCACTTTCACAGCAACATCTTCCAGGATTTGAAACAGCTCAAATGGAATTTTATTACTTCCAGTAGCTTTGTTTATAATGATGTTTCAACTAAGGTTCACTTGCCTTCATACTCAAGGATGTCTGACTCTAGGTGAGTGATCACACCACCATGGTTTTCTGGGTCATTAGGATCTTTTTTGTATAGTTCTGTGTAGTCTTGCCAACTTTTCATATCATTTGCTTCTTTCTGGTCCATACCATTTCTGTTTTTTATTGTGCCCATCTTTGCATATATAAAGAAATGTAACTCAGCAGCCAAAAACAAACAATCCAATTAAAAATCGAATACATGATCTGAATAGACTCTTTCCCAAAGATATACAGAAGTTCATCAGGTACATGAAAAGATGCTCAACATCAATAATCATCAGGAAAATGTAAATAAATTGCAAATATACTTCAGCCTCCCCACTAAGTTTGAGGTTTCATAGTGCTGTATTTTCTGTAAATGATTGCTAGCCATCTTTCTTTTGAGGGAAATTGAACTCAGGAACATCCTTAGTCACCACCTTGATGATGTCACCCAGACTTAGATTTCCTCTTGCTATTTCATGTAAACCTTCTGCACATCTCTTTCACTGTTAGTTGTCAGTATTATTGCAGATGCAATCACTACTTGCTGTCTAGTCGTTATGTCATATCCAACACTTTGCAACCCCAGGGACTGATTAGTCTTCCCAGGCAAGAATACTGGAGTGGGTTGCCATTTCCTTCTCCACACGATCTTGTTGACCCTAGGATTGAACCTGCATCTTCTGCCTTGGCAGCCACTAGGGAAGCCCCAGTCAACACTAGCATACTATTTTATCTTGATGTTAGAACTATACCCTCTTTGCCATCTTCAGAGATCTCTGAAGTTCAAGGCAGCATGAATTGTTATCTCCACTTGCTGCCTCTGTATTTTAAGCTGTGCCTCCTGGTCTGTACAATCGCCAATTACAAATACCTCAGGTAAATCTGGGGAGCCCCATAACTTGGAGCATCTAAAATCATCCCTCTCAGGCTTTTTTAGGACAATAATCACTGATTGCTCAGAGATTCCCCCATACCCTTACCAGTGAAGAGAATATCCTTGATGCCCTCCATAAGAGACAGGTTGTTTTCAATAGTAAACTCCTTGCTGTTTACTTACATAATTTGTTTTGAAAGCTTATAAGTAGGCTGTGAAATTTTAATCCAAGTCTAGTGTATTCCTCATAAATCGTAGAGATAGATATTTGACCCATCTGTGTTAATAGGATTAGTTAGTTAATCTTTTAATTGCATGGCAAACAAAAATTGGAAGCATCAAAACTCACCCAAATATCCAAAGTTCTTGGCCCCAAGTTAATATATGATCATGATAAAAGTTTGGGGTTGAATTCAAAACACAATTGAAATAATGTAATCAGTTTTTAACATCTTAAATCTCTTACTGCTAGATGAAAGTTTTCTCCAAACTATATTCTAAACTGTGCTAACATTGTTCTAAAGCTTTTAATGATTTCTTTTTGAAAAGTATTCTTTAAAAGACCTCATAAGAACTATAAAATATTTCATTATTCTGGTGTTATATGGCACTTTTTAAAGTGTAATAATATCATGGTCTCTCTCCTTTCCCCTTATTTCTTTCTCTCCCCAATTTATACTTTAATATGACTCATCACATGCATAAATGAGCCTCTGGATTTATGAAAGTTGGGAATCTCTGCTATAAAATGAGCTGCTTTGGTATCTGAAGGAAAATCACCTGGGAAGTAAGATGAATGCTTATTATGGGGAAGAAAAAATATAAATGCAAGAGTGTCAAAATTATTTGAATTCTTGATTATACACATATATGGTGGTGAGGAAGGACTCTGAGAATTAGCAATGTCTAGGGAGATTTGTGTTACCAAACAGTTGGAGGCTTATAATTGAAGGATGTCTCTATCAAGCAAGGTCAAAATTGTTCTATTTGGAGATGAAAAGGCTGTGTTGTTAATTTGAATTTTATCTTTTTTTTCAAGCTGAATGGAAAAAAATAATTGGAAGTAGTTCATAAAATAATGTAACAGTAGAAAATGTTTTTGAGAATAATCACATGCAAATTAAGTGGTTGGGACACACAATGACAGAAACCATTTGAGTTTTGGCACATGCTAATTTGGTTTCTGAGGTCAAATTCCTAACATTTACTCATGCTGTATTTGATGACTATGTGATAATATCTTAGATATATGCTTCCTATCTTGTTTCATGACTATGTGACAGGCATTGTGTTAGTGATTTTAGGGAACACAAAAGAACAATATAAATGCATATCTGTAAGTTTGTTTCTTAAAAGAGGTGAGGCATGCAATGTCTAAATCCAGTGTCTTCTACTAAAAATCACTATCCTTGTAAAATGTGTAATTTTTTTCAGTAAAGAGAAAGTCAGAAATTTAAGAAATTATTGGAATGTCAACTTGTTTTATAAGATATTAATAAGATTGTCATTTACTGAGAACCACTTACATACCAAGAATTATAATAATGTTTTATGTATATATATATATATATATACATATCTATATTTCACACAATTTTATGCAGAAAGTACTATTTTCATTTTCATTCCATAGATGAGAATATCCTTTTTAGAAATGTTAAGTATTTGTGCTAGGTAGCTTCAGTCATGTCTGGCTCTGTGACTCCATGGACCATAGCACTACAGGCTCCTTTGTCCATGAGATTCTCCAGACAAGAATACTGCAGTGGGCTGCCATTTCCTCCTCTAAGGGATCTCCCCAACCCAAGGATGGAACCCACGTTTCTTAAGTTTCTGGCATTGACCGGTACATTCTTTACCACTAGCGCCATCTTGAAGAGATCTCTTCAATAAAATTAGAGACACCCAAGGGAACATTTCATGCAAAGATGGGCACAATAAAGGACAGAAATGGTATGGACCTAACAGAAGAAGACATTAAGAAGAAATAGCAGGAATACAGAGAACTGTACAAAAAAGATTTTCACGACCCAGATAACCACAATGGTATGATCACTCACCTAGGACCAGACATCCTGGAATGTGAAGTCAAGTGGGCCTTCGGAAGCATCACTATGAGCAAAGCTACTAGATGTGATGGAATTCCAGTTGAGCTATTTCAAGTCCTAAAAGATGATGCTGTTAAAGTGCTGCACTCAATATGCAAGCAAATTTGAAAAACTCAGCAGTAGCCACAGAACTAGAAAAGGTCAGTTTTCATTCCAATCCCAAAGAAGGGAGACTCTAAAGAATGTTCAGACTTCTGCACAATTGCACTCATTTCACATGCTAGTAAAGTAATGCTCAAAATCCTCCAAGCTAGGCTTCAATAATATGTTAACTGAGAATGTCCAGATGTACAAGCTGGTTTTAGAAAAGGCAGAGGAACCAGAGATAAAATTGCCAACATCCATTGGATCATAGAAAAAGTAAGAGAATTCTAGAAAAACATCTACTTCTGCTTTATTGACTATATCAAAGCCTGTTATCCACACAGTAAACTGTGGAAAATTCTTCAAGATATGGAAATACCAGACAACCTACCTGCCTCCTGAGAAATCTGTATGCAGGTCAAGAAGCAACAGTTAGAACCAGACATGGAACAACAGACTGGTTCCAAATTGGGAAAGCAGTATGTCAAGGCTGTATATTATCACACTGCTTATTTAACTTATATGCAGAGTACATCATGCGAAAAGCTGGGCAGAATGAAGCACAAGCTGGAATCAAGATGCTGGGAGAATTATCAATAACCTCAGATATGCAGATGACACCACGCTTACGGCAGAGTGAAGAGTAACTAAAGAGCTCCTTGATGAAAGTAAGAGCATAGTAAAAAAAGTTGGCTTAAAACTCAACATTCAGAAAACTAATGTCATGGCATCTGGTCCCATCACTTCATGACAAATAGATAGGGAAACAATGAAAACAATGAGAGACTTTATTTTGGGGGACTCCAAAATCCTGCAGATGTTGACTTCAGCCATGAAATTAAAAGATGCTTGCTCCTTGGAAGAAAAGCTATGACAAACCTAGACAGCATATTAAACAGAAAGCTATGGTTTTTCCAGTTATCATGTATGGATGTGAGAGTTGGACTATAAAGAAAGCTGAATAATTGATACTTTTGAACTGTGATGTTGGAGAAGACTCTTGAGAGTCCCTTGGACTGCAAGGAAATTCCAATCAGTCCGTCCTAAAGGAAATCATTCCTGAATATGCATTGGAAGGACTGATGCTGAAGCTGAAACTCCAATACTTTGGCCACCTGATGTGAAGAACTGACTCATTGGAAAAGACCCTGATGCTGGAAAAGATTGAAGGCAGGAGGAGATGGGGATGACAGAGGATGAGATGGTTGGATGGCATCACCGACTCGATGGACAGGAGTTTGAGTAAGCTCTGGGAGTTGATGATGGACAGGAAAACCTGGCATGCTGCAGTCCATGGGGTTGCAAAGAGTCAGAATTGACTGAGTGACTGAACTGAACTGAGCTGAACTGGGACCACCTGGGATGTCCTGTTGAAGTATATGGTTAAGTGTAATCAGTTGTTGACTGAGACCTATCAGACTTTGTATTAAGAAGGATAGCAATAGCCCCTGTCATCAATAACCCTTCTACGTTTCAGTGACTTGATACAGTGTAACTTTATTTCTCTTTTATTTAAGGTCCCACATGAATTCACTGTTAGGGGGCAGACTTTGTGATTTAGAAACCCAACTCTTCCATTTCATGACTCTGTCTTCCATGCCTGTGAGGCCTTCAAAATGTTCTGCAGTCAGTGGCAGAAGGGAAAAGATGAATGGACATGCCAAACCCACTTTTACAAATCCCAACCAGAAAATCAGCCACAATTCTTTAAGTTTTTTCTATGAATGAAACTTAGAGCCAGGAAGTGTGAAAGATGTTCAGTTGTTTCCAACTTTTTGCAAACCCATGGACTATACAATCCATGGAATTCTCCAGGCCAGAATCCTGGAGTTGGTATCCTTTGCCTTGTCCAGGGGATCTTTCCAACCCAGTGATCAAACCCAGGTCTCCTTCACTGCAAGCAGTTTCTATCCCAGTTGAGCCACCAGCGAAACCCAAGAATACTGAAGTGGGTAGCCTATCCCTTCTCCAGCAGATCTTCCCAACCCAGAAATCAAACCGGGATCTCCTGCATTGCAGGTGGATTCTCTACCAACTGAGCTGGTGTGCAGAGTGACCTCTAAATATAGTCACCTCCAGGAATGACCCCACGCTGGAGCAGACAGTGCTGTTTTGGAACTGAGAGAGTCATCTTCAGGCTTCCCAGGTGGCACAAGTGGTAAGGAATCCGCCTAACAATGCAGAAGATGCAGGAGATGCAGGTCCAACCCCTGGGTCGGGAAGATCCCCTGGAGGAGGGAATGGCAGCCCACTCCAGTATTCTTGCCTGGGAAATCTCATGGACAATGGAGCCTAGAGGGCTACAGACCATGGGGCCACAGAGTCAGACAGGACTGAACACATATGTACAGAGTCATCTCAGTGAGATTGCTAATGTCATGTTAATTTAGCATTTCTAAAGTGTTTCCAATAAATAACTGAAAGTGCTCTTTTTAACTTTCTGTTTAACTGTCTTCCTCAGTATGAAATTTTTACCTTACAGATACTTAATTGCAATTCATTAACTGCACACTGTCACATGATAGAGAAAAGGCTCAGGAGCAACATCCATTTAACTTCATCATCAAGAACATTCACAAGACCATATAATTTCTGCTACTGAGATATTACTTGCTAATAGTTTTCTGGAATCATACCAATGTCACCGTCTAGAATTAAAATGTAAATAAACTTTCTCATCCTTTGAATTTTCCCTAATAGACAAAAACAGCTGGCTTGCTTTTGTGATCCGATGCATCATTTGTCATGTGTCTTCAGTCATTAAAAATTCTATTATACATCGTCAATGATTTCAAAACTCCAAAGTCCTTATTTTTTCTTTCACTTGTTATTTTATATTAGCAAGTTAAATGAACTTAAAAGTCTTATTTCTACTAATGTTTGCAAAGTGTAAGCTAATTTATTCCTTTAAAAAATACACATGTGTAAATACTAGATCATGTTTTAAGTTAATTATGTGTATTTATAAATTTATATAATGTGTAATTATTATGTAATTATACAGAGAAAATATAAAAATATACATCTAAGGATCATCCTCTAAAATCATGTTGTACAACATGTATATTCCTTTATCACCCAATCAGTGGGATCAGTTCAGTTCAGTTCAGTTCAGTCTCTCAGTCATGTCCGACTCTTTGCAACCCCATGAATTGCAGCACTCCCTGTCCATCACCAACTCCTGGAGTTCACTCAAACTCATGTGCATCGAGTCGGTGATGCCATCCAGCCATCTCATCCTCTGTCGTCCCCTTCTCGTCCTGCCCCCAATCCCTCCCAGCATCAGAGTCTTCCAATGAGTCAACTCTTCGCATGAGGTGGCCAAAGTACTGGAGTTTCAGCTTCAGCATCATTCCTTCCAAAGAACACCCAGGACTGATCTCCTTGAGAATGGACTGGTTGGATCTACTTGCAGTCCAAGGGACTCTCAAGAGTCTTCCCCAACACCACAGTTCAAAAGCATCAATTCTTTGGCACTTAGCTTTCTTCACAGTCCAGCTCTGTATTTTCCCACAAACCCAACTTAAGAGAGAATTTACTTTTAATGTGTTTGGGTATATAACTATATATGTTTAGGTATATAACTAAATAACTATAACTTAGTAAGCTATTATAGGACAAACATTCTTAATCACCATGTAGGTCAAGAAAAGAATTTTGTCAGTCACCCCAGAAACTTACCCTAATCATGCTTCTTTTTCTCCTTGCAAAAATAATCACCATTCTGATTTTTAACTTTCTTAATGATTTTATCATCTGCATGTGACACTATGCTGTAATCTTGTCCATTAAAGTCATATCTTTAAAGCATTAATTTATTTTTTATTGAATGAAAGATTCTTTAAATTCTATAGGGCTTTACAATCTGTAAAAGTTTCACACACATTTCATATAATCCCATAACATCCTTTATTTTCCCCACCCCTATCTTGCTCTTCCCACTTCCTTCTCCACTGGTAACCACTAGCTTGTTCTCTGTATCTGTGAGTCTATAACGCATCAGTTTTTAATCTCTCCTGGTGATTGTGATTCATATGTTGGAGGAGTGAGGCTGTCTCACCTGTAGGTGTTCCTCTTGTGTGTGCGTGTGTTGATTGCCTTATCATGATGCATTTCAACAGGACTCTCCACCATTTATATTTTCTAGTCTGTTTGTTGCTGGGTGCAGAGGCTGTGTTGAGTGGCATTTGTGATACCTTCTATGAAGGCACAGGTGGAACTGGGTTCTCTCACTAGGAGGTACATTCTGGCAGTCATTGATGTTCACTACTTAGACCTGTTACTTCACTACTTCACTGGGGCTGTACAATGATAATACCCTGTTATCAGTTGTGACTTATTAGCCACAATGTTTGTATAAGAAGATGTTTATTCTCAACGTGTTTGTTTAACCAATATACAGTTAATTTGGGCTTAAAGATGCTCATTGCAACTAAGTTGTTTATTGTTTCTATGTTTTTGCAGTGGAAAGAACTAGGAAATGTATATATTTTCAAAGATCAGGTGCCATTTACATTCAAAACTACATATGTATATTTATATATTCACAAGTATATATATACACACACATATATATGTATATATATACACTCAGATGGGCTTCCCTAGTGACTCAGATGATAAAGAATCTGCCTACAATGCAGGAGACTTGGGTCCAATCCCTGGGTTGGGAAGATCCCCTGAAGGAGGGCATGGCAACCCACTCCAGTATTCTTGCCTGGAGAATCCCACGGACAGAAAAGCCTGGCAGGCTATAGTCCATGGGGTTGCAAAGAGTCAGACACGACTGAGTGCATAACACACATAGTGTCTCCTCTACTCCTTGATAACGCTGGTTCTCACTAACACTGGGAATGGAAAGTTTAGAGTATCTCTTAATCACACAATTCTTTTAACTCACTTTACCCGCACACTAATTTCAGAATAATGATACTTTTTTCAGTTTATTGACATAAAACATAGCGTAAATTTAAGGTGTGCAACATAATTAGATTTTAAAAAGAGCAATACTTCCACCACCACAATCCATTTGATTACTGAAAGCAGGGACAAGTCTTGTATACAGCTGAACCCCAGTCTCACATCATGCTTTAATGGTGGTGCTAGATCTGCATTTTCAGAGAATGTAACCAGCCCTGTTCTCTCTACCTTGGTGGTGGTGGTTTAGTCACTTGGTTGTATACAACTCTTTGCGACCCCATACACTGTAGTCTCTGTCCATGGGATTCTCCAGACAAGAACACTGGAGGATGTCGCCATGTCCTCTTCCAGGGGTTGCCATTTCCTCCTCCAGGAAGATCCCTGGGTCTTCCTGACCCAAGGATTGAACCTGCAACTCCAGCCTTATAGGCAGATTCTTTACCACTGAGTAATGTAATAACTATATATTTAATGTATACTCTCAATCTTTTTGTTGATGTCTTCTACTCTTTTGATTGCACAAAGATTGCACAAAGTTCATTCTCCAGGAGATTCATGAAAACTTTCTCTGATTTCTTGCATGCTGAAAACAGTCTTTCCTTCCCCTTTTTCCTTGAACACAATTTTTCCTAGACATAGAATTCTCAGCTTACATTGTATTTTCTTGAACTTCAGTTTCTCTGGCATGAATTAATTTTGTCTGCAAGTCTGATGGGATTTCAGTTTTCTTTTTTTCTTTTAAGATAATGCCTCATCTGCCTATCTGCCTGGAAAGGGATTATATTTTTACACATTTTTAAAGCTAAGTGATGGTACTGCAGAATGCTTTGATGTTCATTATCCAGGCCTAATATTTCCAAACACACATTGGGTCTTAGAAGATAGTTGTTTTTAGTTTCCTGTGTTCTTGAAAATTTTCTTGAATTATAATCTAAAATTTGTTCTTTTCCCTTTTTCATTTTTTAAGACTCTTATTATCTATATGATGGCTTTCTTATTTACAATAGTAGTCATTTTTCTCAAATTGTTGTTAATCACTTTCTTTGATTTTTAAAAATTTCCTCTTTATTGCCTTCTGTTTTTCTTAGACTATTACATATGATGTCTATTCAGTTCTAAACTCCTTAATTCAAACTCAAATGCTAGTATTTTTCTCATATTATTCTTTCCTTTTTCTTTCATCATATTTCTGAGCTTTTAAAATTCTTTTCCTTTTAGTATTTTTTCCTAAAGGACTTCCCTGGTGGCTCAGACGGTAAAGTGTCTGTCTACAATGCAGGAGACATGGGTTCAATCCCTGGGTTGGGAAGATCCCATGGAGAAGGAAATGGCAATCCACTCCAGTACTATTGCCTGGAAAATCCCATGGACAGAGGAGCCTGGTAGACTACAGTCCATGGGGTCGCAAAGAGTCGGACATGACTGGGCGATTTGTTTTGTAATAGCATTTAGTAGTTTTGAGCTGTCCACATGAAAAGAAGTCCTCAAATGTCCTAAGGAATGGGGCAGACCTGATATGGGGTGAAACAGTATGGACTAGGGAAAGTGCAAGTTATGTACTTAAGAAATACATAGTTTTTATGATAGTCTAGGTACCATGCTTGTTTTTGTTGTTCAGTCGCTAAGTTATGCCTTACTCTTTGTGACCCTGTCGACTGCAGCATTTCAGGCTTCCCTGTCCTTCACTGTCTCCCAGAGTTTGCTCGAATTCATGTCCATTCAGTCAGTGATGCCATCCAACCATCTCATCCTCTGCTACCCCATTCTCTTTGTGCCTTCAAGTCTTTCCCAGCATCAGGGTCTTTTCCAGTGAGATGGCTCTTTGCATCACATGGCCTATATATTGGAGCTTCAGTATCAGTCCTTCCAAAGAATGTTTAAGTTTGATTTCCTTTAGGATCAACTGGTTTGATCTCCTTGCAGTCCAAGGGCCTCTCAAGAGTCTTCTCCAGAGCCACACAATTTGAAAGCATCAATTCTTTGGCATGCAGCCTTCTTTATGGTCCAACTCTCACATCCATAAATGACTGCTGGAAAAACCAGGCTTTCAAATATAAAATCAGTTAATCTTCCTAATAGTTCCATAATTTAGTTTCAGTTATTATTCCCATTTTATGGATAAGGAAACTGAAACAAAAAGTGACTAGGCAACTTGCAGTAAATCAGACCTGGTGGAAACATCAGTGTTGCCTATGTGCAGTGTGTTTGCAGACAGTGACTGTGCTCTTAATCATTAAGGGCTCACAAAGTCAGGAGTAGCAGAAAAGGCCATTTCATACTGAACACACAAAATATGTAGTTGAGGTTGCTTAAGTTCCTCCTCTCTTAAGAGTCTTTCTAACAGTTAAGAGTAGAACCAAAAAAAATCTGATGACCACAATGTCAGTCATAATAATAATAGAGAGCTTAGGAAATCAAGCAATATCTGAAGTTAGAAAGTAAAATTTTTCTACCTGGAAATCTAGAAGTACCCTCTCTGGTGAGAAATGCAAAACATTTGTCTTACTCATCAGACAGTAAGATACTAACCTAATTTGCAAACAATGCCCATTTACTTACCTATAGATATTTTTGCAAAATTACCAAGTTCACATTGAGCAAGTAACAGTACTCTGACTGTGTCAACTTAAAAAAACAGGGATTGAACAACTACTTTTTAAAGGAGAATTTCCTTTGTCTATCAAACTGAATGTGCTAAATACAAATGGATATTTAAATTGATTCCATGTTATGAGTTATTTGCAATTTTGAGATTATATAAATCTCAAAGGGATCATAAATTAAGATCTGAGTGATTGACACTTTTTGATATAAAGCATAATTTATCCACTTAGTGTCAAACTGCATTCAATAAATCATAAGTAACCTACATCACACACCAGATTTGAGATATTGCTTTTATTTGAAATATGGAGAGGTGAGATATAGGATAGTTGTTGACAATGTGCTTTGTCAAATCAGGTGTGCAAACCAGGTTTTAACAGCTACACTCGCAGTGGTGTTGGCTGATGCTATGGACTGAATTATGCCCCCCAGAATGCAAATATTGAAGCCCCGACCTCAGTGGGATGATCTTCAGAGAGGGACCTCTGGGAGATAATTAGGTTTAGATGAAGATGTGAAGATAGGCCCCTCAATTTTTCAGCTCGGGCCTGTTCAGTCTCTCAGTCACGTCTGACTCTTTGCTACTCCACGGGCTGTAGCATGCCGGTCTTCCCTGTCCATCACCAACTCCCAGAGCTCACTCAAACTCATGTACATCGAGTCGGTGATGCCATCCAGGCATCTCATTCTCTGTCGTCCCCTTCTCCTCCTGCCCCCAACCCCTCCCAGCATCAGAGTCTTTTCCAATGAGTCAGCTCTTCACATGAGATGGCTAAAGTACTGGAGTTTCAGCTTTAGCATCATTCCTTCCAAAGAAATCCCAGGACTGATCTCCTTGAGAATGGACTGGTTGGATCCCCTTGCAGTCCAAGGGACTCTCAAGAGTCTTCTCCACACAATTTGACAGCGTCAATTCTTCGGCACTCAGCTTTCTTTATAGTTCAACTCTCACATCCATACGTGACTACTGGAAAAGCCAGGAGGGCTCACTTTTGTTGTCTGCCGTGTGAAGACACAATGAGAAGGTGGCCATCTGGAGGCCAAGTGGAGAGTGCTCACCAGAACCTGACCATACTGACCCTGTCATCTTTGACTTCAGCTTTGTGAGTGCTTAGAAAAAAGTGTTGTTTCAGCTACCCAATCTGTGGTATTTATAGCTTAAGTGGATTAAAACAAATGCTTTCTAAGAAAAACATAATTTGCAGGTTAGCTAAAAGTTTCAAACTTTCTATTATAATTTCTTTCTATTGCTTTCTATCATAATTCTTCTTGTGATGTCCCTGGAATGCAACCTTAGCTACCAATGGTAGCTGAGTAACAAATAATGTGCAATGTTTACTATATGTGATGTGATTGTGAATACTGTAAGGGAAAAACTTAACATACTTAGATGTTGTTCCAATTATTTTAAATTCCCATGTTAACTTTTGTAATTATTTCACATCACTCCTTTACAAGAATTTTAACATTCTTGTGTTCTATTATTTTAGTTCTATTATTTAGGTGTTCTATTGTTTGCTTTAAAAGTCATTTTCCAATAACTTTAAAGAAAGAGTTAAATAACACTAAAAATATTTTAACACACTATTCTCTGGGAGGATTTTGCAGAAACAAATGCCTGTGGCCATAATATGTCTCAGGTCAATAATGTGTTAAAAGGAAATAGTTCACTCTGATATGTCCTGAATTTAAAAAAATAGTTGACCATTAATCTCTTTTGGTATATAGTGTTATTCAATTTGGTCTTATTTGGTATATAGTGTTGTTCAACTCCGCTGTTTCCTATCGATTTTCTTTCTGGATAATCTGTCTCCTATGGAAAATAAGGTATTGAAATATCTTACTACTATTATTATAGTATCTATTTCCCCTCAGTTTCAGGCAGTGTTTGTTTTGTGGTGCTCTGGTGATTAGTGTATATGTTATTATAATTGTTACATCTTCTTGATGAATTGATTTTTTTTTTATTATATCTTCTTTGTCTTCCATGGCAGTTTCTGACAAAGTCTATTTTGTCCAATAAAATATAGTGACT
>SJYQ01003753.1:73815-94725 GCA_006410935.1 Redunca redunca
GACCTCTGCTATCTTTTTTGTTCTTGTTTTTATATCTATTTAACCACTGTCCTTTGATTGGGGTGTTTAATTCACTTAAGCTTAAAATAAATATTAATAAATAAGAGCTTACTACTGACATTCTGCTTATTATTCTTTGTCTTGTTCTTCCTTTGTTCCTATTTTCCATTCTTCCTGCTTTTTATTTGTGTTTTATTAATTTTTTATTGATGTGCATCAATTCCTTCCTCTTTTTCTATATGTAAATTTCTATAAGTATTTTCCTTGTGAATACCATCAGGCTTACATAAAATAGCTTTCAACAACCCATTATAAATGGACAACATATTAACTTTACTCACATGTGAAAATTTATACTTTTATTTCTTCCCTCCCATTAACTTGTTATTGATGTCACAATTTAAATATTTATATATTATACACAATTAATATATTTTTCTACTTATAGTTATTCTTAATGCCTTGTTTTTTAACATTCTGCTAAATGGTACTGTGTAAACCACAGCAACATTACAATTTAATAGTATTTTGTATTTGATTCTTTATTTACTCTTACCAGTAAGTTTTATATTTTCTTTCATTTTTTAATAAAAGTATAGTGGACTTATATTAATGTCATGGGTACAATATATTAGTGTCATGGTACACCATAGAGATTTAATGCTTGTATTGATTGTATTGCATTAAGTTATTATAAATATTGGCTATATCCCTGTGCTGCACAGTATATACTTTTCTTACTCATTCCTTTTAGTTAGTTTAATTATCTCTGAGTCCCCACCCTATGTTACCTCTACTCTCTCCCTATCTATAACCACTATCTGTTCTATTCACTAGTAAATCTGTTTTTAGTTTCTTATAGTCTCTAGTTTGTTTATTTTAGATTCTACATACAACTAATATCATACTGTATGTCTTTCTCTGTCTGACTTATTTCACTTATTATGATAATATCTAGGTCCACCCCTGTTGCTGCAAATGGCATTATTTCATTTTTATGGCTGAGTAGTAGTCCATTATATATCATATACAAAAATCACATCTTCTTTATCCATCCAACTGTTGATGGGCACTCAGTTTGCTTCCATATCTTGGCTATTGTAGGTAGTGCTGCTATCAACACTGGGGTTCAGGTATCTTTTTGAATAGAAGTTTTTGTTTTCTTTGGATGCATTCCCAACAGTGGAATTTCTGGGTCACAATGACAACTATAATTTTAGTTTTTGAGTGATCTTCTCACTGTTTTCCATGATGGCTACACCAGTTTACCTTCTCGCCAACAGTTTTAGGGCTCCCTTTTCTCCACATCTTCACCAGTGTTTCTATTTGTAGATATTTGATGATAGCTATTCTGATAGGTGATTGACAATCAGGTGATTAACTCATTATGATTTTGATCTGCATTTCCCTGAAGATTATTTTGAGCACTCTTTTTTTTTTTTTTTTTAATGTGCCTATTGGTCATCTGTATGTTTTCTTTGGAAAAATGTCTTTTCAGGTCTCCTGCCAATTTTAATAAGGCTTTGTTTTTTGATATTGATTTGTACAAACTTTTGATATATTTTGGATATTAACCCTCTTTTGGTCATACCATTTGAAAATATTTCCCCATTCAGAAGGTTGTCTTTTTTTTTTTTGGTGGTTTTCTTTGCTATGTAAAAGCTTCTAAGTTTAATCAGATTGCATTTGATTATTTTTGCTTTTGTTTTCTTTGCCTGAATGGATTCATCTCCCCAAAATTGTCAAAAAGTTCTCTGTCTATGTTCTCTTCTAGGTCTTTTATGGTTTCAGGTCCTCCATTTAGGTCTTTAATCCATTTTGAATTAATTTTTATATGATATGAGAAAATGTCCTAATTTCATTTTTTTATAAGTAGCTGTCCTGTTTTCCCAGTACAACTTATTGAGTAGACTGTTTTCCCCCATTATATATGTTTACCTTTTTGTCATAGATTAATTAAGCATATGCACATGGTTATTTCTGGACTTTCTGTTTCATTCCATTCATCTAAGTGTCTGTTTTTGTGCCAGTGCTATGCTGTTTTGATTACTGTAGCTTCATAGTCCTGTAAATAAATGTCTATTAAGCCCAGCTGTTCTATGTAATTCAAGGCCACTGTTTCTTTACTGATTTTCTCTCTGAATGCTCTGTCCCTTGATATAAATGGGATTTTAAAGTCCCCTACTAATGTTTTATTACTGTCAATTTATCCCATTATGTCTGTTAACATTTGCTCTGCTGCTGCTGCTAAGTCACTTCAGTCATGCCCGACTTTGCGCAACCCCATGTAAGTGCTAAGAGGTATAGGTATTAGGTGCATATATGCTAAAGAATGTTATATTCTATCTTTGTATTGATCTCTTTATCATTATGTAGTACTCTCTGTGTCTTTTGGTATAGACTATGTTCTAAAGTCTACTTTGGCTGATATGACTGTGTTACCCCCAGGTTTCTTGTGCTTTCCTTTTCTACAAAATATCTTCTTTGATCCTCTCATGTTCATGCTCTGAAGTAAGCCTCTTGTGATACTGCATACATGAGTATTTTGAAATCCAATCAGCCACCCATCACTTTGGACTGGGACATTCAGTCCAGGGTATTTAAAGTGATTATTGATAGATATGTTCTTATTGCCATTTTGCTACTTCTTTTCTGAGAGTTTCTTATAGCTCTGTAATTCTCCCCTGTTCTTTTTTTTCTTCTTCTTCTTCTTTTTGTTTCTTCCCTTGTGGTTTGATGGCTTTTTTAATTCATGGGGCAGAAAGCGGTCCCTTGGGCAGCATATCAAGAAATCAGGGGTTGATGCCCCACTCTCTCCCTTCTCCTACCCTCCCTCCCCAAAAGAAAAATTGTCAGCGGAGGCAGTATTTCCCAGAATTAAACCGTGTCGGCTTGGGTAGGGGCTGAGGTGGGTAAAGTGAAATTAAGCTTCTTAGACGTTCCAGTATGACTGTTCTCAGTTTTGTGTTCATTTGGGGTGTTTCAGATTCTTACTGGAGTCTGGATTTCTTCTAAAGGTATTTGTGTCTATATATTATTGGTAAATTGGTATTTTTAAGGGGAACAAGTCCTGGACTTCCTATTCTGCCATCTTGCTGACATTACTCTCTTCTACTGACATTTCTGTCCTGTAAATTTTCAGTGGGATTTTCTAATTTTCTTAAACTTATTAACAATATAATAATATGAAGAAACTATATTAAAAATAGGTTAGAACTATTGATAACAAACCTTGAGCCAGAAGTTTTCTAGTCAGATGCAACAGTTTTCTCTACAGAAATAAGTCGTCACTGACAATTTTAACAATGTAGCTAAAGCAAATCTTTTGAGGAGGTTACTTTAGTAATTATGTAAGCTCAGTATTAATTAGAAGTAATTTATAATGAATGGAAATACTAGTGATTTCAAAAAGTGTTTAAAAATGAACCTACTGCTTTACATATTATGAAATTTTGATGGTTTTGAGAAAGCAGTTGTTATTATTAAATAATTGTAAATTATTAGTTTGCATTGTCATGTTTCCAGAAAACTTTTCCTAAGAACCTAAAATGTAGCTACTGAAGATCTTGATTTGACCAAATTTGAAACTGATTAAACTTTCAAACACATGTATGAGTGCACACTGACATGCACACCTATCAACACAATTAATGACTTATATGGTATGCTGAACAGATCTTATCTACTGTCATGTCCTGTATTCTATTTACCTTAACTATATTCTTGAAAGAATTTAACTATTTTCTAAATGTACTTTAACATTAATCATTTGTGATTTATCACTCAGCTATTCCTTCCACAACTTATTTACCATGAAATTTACCATGAAATATTAAAGTATTACTAAATTATAAAATGGTATGCTAGTAGACTTTCTTGTTTTCTTTTTTATCACAGTGTGAAAATGGATACCATTGTGTAAAGCTGCATAATATGAACTTCAGAAGTAAACTGAGTAGGAGTAGAAGCCTAAGCAGCAGAGTGAGTGACTTTTCTGTATCAGAGATCAGACATGGAAACAGAGTCAGTATGCATGTTATGGATGAAGAGATTTACTCTAAGGAGTAATTGTGGGACAAGTTAGATGATTGAAAGTTTGGAAGGGAGGGGTAAAGAGGCCAAAAAGGAGACATTAACCAGTCCTCTGAGGCAGGTGCACAAGTCAGAGCCGTGCATACTTTGGCCACCTCATGAGAAGAGTTGACTCATTGGAAAAGACTCATGCTGGGAGGGATTGGGGGCAGGAGGAGAAGGGGATGACGGAGGGTGAGATGGCTTGATGGCATCACTGACTCGATAGACGTGAGTCTGAGTAAACTCCGGGAGTTGGTGATGGACAGGGAGGCCTGGCGTGCTGCAGTTCATGGGGTTGCAAAGAGCCAGACTGAGTGACTGAACTGAACTGAAACCAGTCCTCTGAGGCAGGTGCACAAGTCAGAGCCGCGGATGTCAAATAGCAAATTGGGGGAAGCGGAGTAAAAGGCCAAGGAGTGGTCAGTATAGCCTGGAGCAGTACAGGCCTCTGTCCAAGTGTCTCATGGGGGAGGCGGGGCTGCTGGTGGTGGGCAGGGCCAACAGCTAAGCAGCTGGAAGCAGAGAGAAGAGCAGAGACCGAGGGAAGCATGCTAAGTGACTCTACAGCCTCCTCTCAGGGTCTCTGCTCATGGAGACCTTCAGGAATAATGCGTGTGGCTCGTCCTAATCCTACACCAGATATTATTTTCTGTTTTAATTTTATTGAAGTATAGCTGATTTACAATATTGTGTTTACAATTTCTTCAGTAAAACAAACTAGATAGATAGATAGATAGCTTTGACTAGATAGACCTTTGTCAGCAAGGTGATATCTCTGACTTTTAACTTGCTATCTAGGTTGGTCTTAGCTGTTCTTCCAAGGAGCAAGCATCTTTTCATTTCATTGCTGCAGTCACCATCTGTAGTGATTTTGAAACCTAAGAAAATGAAGTCTGCCACTGTTTCCACTGTTTCCCCATCTATTTGCCATGAAGCTATGGGACTGGATGCCATGATCTTAGCTTTTTGAATGCTGAGCTTTAAGCCAGCTTTTTCACTCTCGCTTTCTACCATAAGGATGCCATGATCTTAGCTTAGCTTTTTGAATGTTGAGCTTTAAGCTAGCTTTTTCCTCTTTGCTTTCTACCATAAGGGTGGTGTTATCTGCATATCTGAGGTTATTGATATTTATCCCCCAATCTTGATTCTAGCTTGTGCTTAATCTAGCCCAGCATTTTGCATGATGTACTCTGCTTAGAAGTTAAATAAGCAGGGTGACAATGTACATCCTTGGTGTACTCCTTTCCCAGTTTTCAACCAGTCTATTGTTCCATGTCCAGTCATAACTGTTGCTTCTTGACCTGCATTCAGATTTCTCTGGAGGCAGATAGGGTGGTCTGGTATTCTCATCTTTTGAAGAATTTTCCAATTAATTGTGATCTACACAGTCAAAGGCTTTGGCATAGTCAGTGAAGCAGAAGTAAATGTTTTCCTGGAATTCTCTTGCTTTTTCTATGATCCAATGGATACTGGCAATTTGATCTCTGGTTCCTCTGCCTTTTCTAAATCCAGTTTGTACATCTGGAAGTTCACAGTTCATGTACTGTTGAAGCCTAACTTGGAGAATTTTGAGCATTACTTTGCTTGCATGAGAAATGAGAGCAATTCTGTGGTAGTTTGAACATCTTTAGTATTGCCTTTCTTTGGGTTTGGAATGAAAACTGACCTTTTGCAGACCTGTGGCCGCTGCTGAGTTTTCCAAATTTGCTGGCATATTGAGTGCAACACTTTAACAACATCATCTTTGAGGATTTGAAAGAGCTCAGCTGGAATTCCATCAACTCCACTAGCGTTGTTCGTAATGAGTTCACACTCCAGGATGTCTGGTTCCAGGTGAGTGGTCACACCATCGTGGTTATCCAGGTCATTAAAATCTTTTTTATAATTCTTCTGTGTATTCTTTCCACCTTTTCTTAATATCTTCTGCCTCTGTTAGGTCCATACCATTTATGTCCTTTATTGGACCCATCTTTACATGAAATGTTCCCTTGGTATCTCTAATTTTATTGAAGAAATGTCTAGTCTTTCCTATTCTATTGTCTTCCTCTATTTCTTGGCATTGTTCACTCAAGAAGGGCTTTTTATATCTCCTTGCTGAACTCTCCAGAGTTCTTTGGAACTCTGGATTCAGATAGGTATATCTTTCATTTTCTCCTTTGCCTTTTGCTTCTCTTCTTTTCTCAGCTATTTGCAAGGCCTCCTCAGGGCTTTTTCACCTTTTTGCACCTCTTTTTCTTGGGGATGCTCTTGATCACTGCCTCCTGTTCAATGTTATGAACCTCCATCCATAGTTTTCCATCTATCAGATCTAATGCCTTGGATCTGTTTGTTACTTGTACTGTATAATCATAAGGGATTTGATTTAGGTCATAGGTGAATGACCTTGTGGTTTTCCCTACTTTCTTCAATTTAAGCCTGAATTTTGCAATAAGGAGTTCATGATCTGAGCCACAGTCAGTGTGTATATATGTGTCTGTGTGTATATATATATTCTGTTTCATATTCTTTTCCACTGTATTTTATCATAGAATAGTGATTATAAGTCCCTGTGCTATATAGGAGGACCTGTGTTTATACATTCTATATATAATAATTTGTGTCTACTAATCTCAAGCTCCCAGTCCATCACTCTCCACCTGCCTCTCCCTTGGAAACCAGAAGTCTGTTCTCTGTGTCCGTGAGTCTGTTTCATAAATGTTCATTTGTGTCATATTTTAAATTATACATGTAAGTGATATCATATGATATTTGTCTTTCTATGACTTCCTTTGCTAAGTGTAACAATGTGTAGATCCATCCATGGAGCAAATGGCATTATTTCATTCTTTTTTATGGCTGAGTAGTATTCCATTGTGTGTGTATGTGTATATACCACATCTTCTTTATCCATTTCTCTGTCAATGAGCATTTAAGTTGTTTCCATTTCTTGGCTATTGTAAATAGTTACACCAGCAATTCTGGCCAATTTCATTCTGAGAGATTAATGGAAGGGATATTTGGGAATGCAGTTCAAAGATTTTCTAGCAGAAATTTAGCCCAGTGTAATTTTTAAGCAAACAGAATTTATTAATGANNCCTGTTTAAATATGAAACTGATCAAGTACACTTCTTAGTTTTCAGGGAAATTTGGAAAACATTCATGTTGATTTTTAAAAATACATTCTGGTAAGAGCAACTTAAGAAACCCCAAGGTTGAATTATGCCTCCAGACTTATCCATTTTCTCTATAACACCTTTTTTCACCCTAATATATAGAAAGCTAGAGAAATATTAAGTTTATGAAAACTTGGATAGATTACTAAATATATTTTTAGAGATTATTCATTTCTTTGACTTTGTTAAATTAAAATTTGTTAAATAGAGCCCCCATGGTGTCAGATGATGGGTGAGCAGTGGTTCAACAAAAGACCACAAAAATTGACAAAACAGAAGTCCTGAAGGATGAGGTGTACAGACTAACTGAGGAGGCAAGCAGGAAGGCCAAGGTAGGAGCAGGAAGTGGGAAACGGGACTTGAAGCACATTCGTTTATGAGGCTCTGAGTGGAGCATTTTGGGGTTGCCAGGCTAAGACTACACTGGTCAATTCAAACCAAAAAGAACAGGGGTCTGCTGGGTTCTCTGGGGATCTGACCTAAGAAGTGCAATGGGGGAAGGCCCTGGGAAGTGGGGGAGATTGTTTCTCAGACGGGCTCTGGGGATGTCACACCAGGAAACTACACTTACTTGAATCCTTACAACTGTTATCTGAGGCATGTACCCGAGGGAGAGGCTGGAGTCAATGTTAAGGCCCCTATGGCCACTGGCCACACACAATGGATACAGAGGCAGCAAGTACGTGAGGCAGCTCAGCTAAACTCTCAACAGCTCATTCTGCGATGTCTCAGCATCAGGACCACCCTTACTCTGTAGCAGACATATTAAAGGACACGGGTATCATTTTCTGAAGCCACTATAAAATCCAGGTAACCAAGGCAACAAGGAGGAAGCCTGTGAGAAACAGGCTCCGTACTGTTTGGACTCTCATTCCCCATGTGAGAGCCAGGAGAACATATCAGGGACTCAGAGGGTGCGGGGATTTGTAGGGATAGCTCGGTTACATCATCATGACCAGCGTACATTGAGACATCTTCTGACGCTTGGCCTGTACCTGTCCTGAGTTGTTCATGTACCTGCTCAAGGTTTCCTATAAAGAACAGGCTCTTCCCCTTCAGCCAACAGGACACCTAGGGCAGTCAGTCACCATCTCTGTTTGTTGTGAGTGAGTCATGTTTTAACAGACTTAGAACAGGTTGTGGGGTCTTCACATGGTTGGTCAGCAAGGCTGACCATTGCAGGGTGGCATTTAATACTCAAGCTGGCGGGCTGGGTGACTGCACCTTTTCTGTGTCTGCCAATCCAGGGTGATGGCTGGTCCCCACAGGACATGGATAGGCATGGTGGTCCTGGGGTCTGAGTAGGATGCTTCCAGTGGAGAGATGCTGGGGAGGAGGAGAAGGCACTGGAATATTAAAAGTATCAAGGTTGTGATACTTGAGGTCATCTGTGTGGACAGCTTGCAGACTGGACAGGGTCACATGAACTTGGCCCCAGCTCCTTCAATCAGGGCCACGACCGTGGACCTATTGGGTTATTCCACAGTAATCTGAGAGGCACTGTTCACCTCTGGGGGCAGTGAATACACAGGATGCAGTACAGCTTCTGTGTTTGGGTATATTGTGTAGCCTTTAGGATCCTCATGGGGGGATTGGCTTTTCTGACAGGTCCCCACATTGCCCTGTTCGGGGTCTAGATGAGGGGTTGGTCCAGCCTAAATAAGGTATTTGGGGGAAATTTAGCACAAAACACTGATTCCTGGGCTTTCCCAGTGACTCAGTCAGTAAAGAGTCCTCCTGCAATGCAGGAGACCTGGGTCCCATCCCTGTGTGGGAAAGATTCCCTGGAGGAGGGAATGACAACCCACTCCAGAATAGGAGCTGAGGGCTGGACAGTGAGATGGCTGCACGTCTGGCCCTGAGAGGTCACAGATCCAATATCACTTTACTTGCACGGCCTGGAGTGCCCTCTTGGAGGTTTGGAGGAATTTGTCTGTCCTGAGGGGTCTGGTCCATGAGGTTGTGGGGAGGGAGGATCAGGGCAGGGGGTGGAGAAGGCATCTCAGGTCAGGCGGAGGAGCCAGCAGTTGGGGGATACTGAGCAGGGTCTGCCATGGATGTATCAGATGGAGGGCAAACCTGCACCCCAGTGCATCACAACACAAGACAGGCCCAGGCCATGGGTGCAGGAAGGCCCAGGTGGACGTGTTGCAAGCAAGGGCCCCCGCTGTCTGTTACAGCTGAGAAAACCTTGACTGCCAGGAAGATGAACTGATGCTGCTGGGCAGTCTGCAGGGAATTCAGAGTCTTGCAACTTTGTGCGTGGTACAGTGTCCACAGGGCAAGCAATGGACAGATTCACAGGCTCCGTGGGGTCCTTGGGCAAATCCCCTGGAGGCATTTTTGCAACTCAGCCTCAGGCTAACAGTCATCACCCTTGTTCCCCTCATGTGGGAAGGTGACGGTCTTGGGGGATCCTGCTGTCCACTGAAGCATCCAATCCCCAGATCCCACAAATAAACCCAGTGCCTGGTGCAGTGGTATCTGCTGACCCTGGCAGTGCCCTTTGGGATTCTTAAAAAATTATGTTTCATATTCTTTTCTTTTATGGTTTATTATAGGATATTGAATTTAGTTCCCAGTGCTGCACAGCCGCTCCTTGCTGTTTATCCATCCTTTATATGCCAGTCTGCATCTGCTAAGCCCAATCTCCCACATCTTCCCTCCTCTACCAGGCAAACACAAGTCTGTTCTCTGTGTCTGGACCCAGAGGTTATCACACTTGGGGTGTGTTTTATGTTTGTGAACAGCCCTCTAACTTTTTCAGACACTTTACCTGGGGCAGCTCTAAGTCCTCAGGCCACTTGCCTTGAGTCACTAGGTGCTGAGGCTTGAGTGGGGCTGAGCTGTCCCTTGGGTGGGTCTGAGTTGTAGAAGCAGCAGGAGATACACAGGCAGAGCTTGACTTTAGGAGAGGCTTGATTCTCCTGGGAGGGTCCTGGTCATATTGGTCAGCACAGCCCTCAGGGGGTGGGGGATGGGGTCTCTGTCTCCTCCCTTAAGAGCATCTTCATATGTAGGGTGGGGAGGGAGTGCTGTTTGTGTGTCTGACCATTAACTAATGCACCCAGGACTTGATGGAAATCTGAGCTAACTCTCCTCAGAGGAGGCAGGCAGTGGCATCCATACTCAAAGACTTTTTGGAAACTTGCCCCAAGAGATGAGATGCTGGGATAGCTACCCCCCAGGGGACAGTAACAGCGGGAACATGCCCTCGGCCCCCCAGCAGGCTACAGTAAACAATGCCCGAGGCCCTGAGGACTCCAATAGTTTTTTGTGAAGCTGGCCCTTTGAATTGGGATGCTCAAGGGGTGCACAGCAAGGCGACGCCGTGCAGCCAAGCCCACAGAAGGGGCCCTCTAGATACAGTCACCCTCTCCCCGCAGGAGGGCAGGAGCCGCCTGAAGCCTAGAGGCAGCCCCTCCGCTCAGCCTCGAGGCGACTCAGAGTCTCCTGACCGCGACACCAGTTGTGACTGGGTTACATGACCGTTTATTAAGTCCAGCCCCTGGGGTGTCTGAGGTGAGTGCGAGGAGACCAAAATAGAGAAGCTTCTTGCTCACAGGTCCGGGAGGAGGCCACAGCAATACAGGGGCCTGGGGCGGGGTAGAGGGGCCAAGGCTGGTGTGACAGAGAGAGAGGCCGGACCTAGGGCCTTCTGTTGGGGCCCCTGGGCAGAGTGCTGTGGGGTCCCCACCTAGGAAGCCCCCAGGCTAAGATGGGATTAGTCACTTCAGACCGGAGGGAGCAGGGTTAAGTGAGCTCCATGGGTCTTGTCTAAGGGACACACACACAATAGGCCATGGGAAGGGGGAGACGGTTTGTCCTGAAGACTATTGGGGAGTCACATCAGGAACTCATATTGACTTGTGACCTTGAGGGCAGTTCTCAGGGGGCTAAACTCAGATCCAGGCCCTGCCCACCATGTGGTCACCCAGGATGGACAAGGAAGCAGCAATAGCATAAGGAGTCTAACTGAACTCCATCATATTTACTAGTATGAGCATAATCACATTCTATGAACTTTGGAAAACAATCCAGAAAATTCCTTGGTATCCCAGTGGTTAGAATTCAACACTCTCACTGTGGAGGCCCCAGGTTCAGTCCCTGGTTGGGAAACTAAAATCCCTCAAGCTTCAAGGCATGGACCGAAAAAAAAAAAAAAAAAAAATCCAGATCTCTATACAGTCCAAATGTATGAACTCAATATTTTTCTGTTTTCTTCTTTCTTTCTTTATACACATTTTACAAAATTATAATAGTGATTGCTATGTTGCTTGTGTTTTTTAACTTTGTATACACAGAATTCTGAAAAATATCGCTTACCATTCTTTGTTCATTCTCAAAATGATCTCACCCAGCCCATGTCATCAAACATTTCCATTCAATATCATATCAGCTGCGACTTCTCCCATGACCCTACAGTCTGTACCCAAGCACCTGTTTGACATCCACCTCTGGCACCTGATAAGCATCTCACACGGAGCTTGTCTGACACACACCTCTTGTTCTCAGCCTCACCTTGATCCTGCACTCCCCAAACTCCCACCTTTAAGTGAAAAACTCAGCCAGTTCTTGAGCAAAAATGTATATATCATTCATGAGTCCTCTATTTCTTACAACTCACATGAATACATCAGTCAGGCTGCTGACTCTCCCAGATGATACGAGATCATCTGCATGGTGGCCACTCCCGAAACTCCCAGCATTTTAACCAAAATACTGCAAATCCTCCTGGGAATGTTTCCTGGTTTCAGCTCACACACCTCCAATAGTTAGCACTCCAGGGGGTGGGCAGAGAGATCAGTTTAAAATGCTAATGAGATTGTCATCTTCCCTGTGCAAATTCATCCAAAATATTCCCAGGAGAGAAATCAGATCCTGTGCTATGATACACATGTCCAGATAACACTCCATCCCTTTACCTGCATCTCCCCACCTAGTCTTCTGTACTCTGGTCTTCCAATGAATATTCAGCGTTGATTTCCTTTAAGATTGACTGATTTGATTTCCTTGGAGTCCAAGGGACTCTCAAGAGTCTTCTCCAACATCACAGTTCAAAAATATCAATTCTTTGGTGCTCAGCCTACCTTATGGTCCAATTCTCACGTCCATACCTGACTACTGAAAAAACTACAGCTTTGGCTATATGGAACATTGTTGGTAAAGTAATATCTCTGCTTTGTAATATGCTGTTTAGGTTGGTCATAGCTTTTCTCTGAAGGAGTAAAATGTTTTTTTTTTAATTTATTTTTTTTTAATTTCATGGCTGCAGTCACCATCTGCCATGATTTTGGAGCCTAAGAAAATAAAGTCTGTCCCTGTTTCCATTGTTTCCCCAACTATTTGTCATGAAGTGATGGGACCGGATGCCATGATCTTCACTTTTTGAATGTTGAGTTTTAAGCCAACCTTTTAATTCTCCTCCTTCACTTTCATCAAGAGATTTTTTAGTTCTTCTTTGCTTTCTGACATAAGGGTGGTGTAATCTGCATATCTGAGCTTATTGATATTTCTCCCAGGAATCTTGATTCCAGCTTGTGCTTCATCTAGCCTGGCAATTTGCATGATATAACCTACATAGAAGTTAAATAAGCAGGGTGACAATATACAGCCTTGATGTACTCCTTTCTCAGTTTGGAACCAGTCCATTGTTCCATGTCTGATTCTAACTGTTGCTTCTTCACATGCTTACAGGTTTCTCAGGAGGCGGGTAAGATGGTCTGGTATCCCCATCTCTTTAAGAATTTTCCACAGTTTGTTGTGATCCACACAGTCAAAGGCTTTAGCATAGTCAATGAAGCAGTAGTAGATGTTTTTCTGTGATCTAATGGATGTTGGCAATTTGATCTCTGGTTCCTCTAGTTTTTCTAATCTGGCTTGAACATGTGGAAGTTCTTGGTTCATGTACTGATGAAGCCCAACTTGGAGAATTTTGAGTATCACTTTGCTAGCATGTGAGATGAATGCAATTGTGCAGTATTTTGAGCATTCCTTGGCATTACCTTTCTTTGGGATTGGAATGAATACTGACCTTTTCCAGTCTTGTGGCCACTGCTGAGTTTTCCAAACTTGCTGGCATATTGAGTGCACCACTTTCACAGCACCATCTTTTAGGATTTGAAATAGCTCAACTGGAATTCCATCACCTCCACTATCTTTGTTGGCAGTGATGCTTCCTAAGGCCCACTTGACTTTGCACTCCAGAATTTCTGGCTCTAGGTGAGTGATCACACCATCGTAGTTATCTGGGTCACGAAGATCTTTTTCGTGTAGTTCTTCTGTGTATTCTTGCCACCTCTTCATAATATCTTCTGCATCTTTTAGGTCCATACCATTTCTGTCCTTTATTGTACCCATCTTTGCATGAAATGCTGCCTTGGTGTCTCAGTTTTCTTGAAGAGATCTCTAGTCTTTCCCTTCCTATTGTTTTCCTCTATTTCTTTGCATTGATCTCTGAGGAAGGTTTCCTTATCTCTCCTTGCTATTCTTTGGAGTACTGCATTCCGATGGGTATATCCTTCCTTTTCTCCCCTGTCTATTGCTTCTCTTCTTTTCACAGCAATTTATAAGGCCTCCTCAGACAACCATTTTGCCTTTCTGCATTTCTTTTTCTTGGAGATGATCTCGGTCAGTGCCTTCTGTGCAATGCCATGAATTTCTGTCCATAGCTCTTCAGGCACTCTATCAGATCTAATCCCTTGAATCTATTTGTCACTTCCACTGTATAATCGTAAGGGATTTGATTTAGATCATACCTGAATGACCTAGTGATTTTCCCTCCTTTTTTCAATTTAAGTCTGAATTTGGTAATAAAGGAGGGCATGATCTGAGCCACAGTCATCTTAGTCTCTATGTATTTGTGTCTTTCCCATTTTTCCTCCTGTTACTGATGTCCAGTTTTTAGCACATTGTTTAAAAAATGCTCAGTATAGTTTCTATAATTCTAAATTTGTTATGAATTGTTTTGTGACTAAGCATGTTATCCATTATGGAGAAAGCTCCGTGTGCATTTGAAAAGGCCATGTATTCTGCTATTTTTGGATGGAATGTCTTGTAGATATTTATAAAATATGATTTATATCTGCTTTTTTAAAACTGATGGTCATTTAATTACATACTCTAAAAAGACCTAGTTTTTTTATTCCGTTTCCACATGTTTTGTTTTTGTTGTCCTATTTTACATCTTCACATCTATTCTTTGTTTTATTATACTTATAATTTTTATTATACTTTTAATTTTTGTACTAACATTTTAATGGTTTATCCACAGGCTTTACTATGGTTTGCTATTTCTAGTGGGTATTTTCCTTTCCTTTCCTATAGATTCTTACCTCTTATTGTAGCATTTTTTGTTTTCACTTAGCAAAGATCCTTTAACATTTCTTTTAGAGTAGTTTAGTAGTTTAGTATTGATGAACTTTCTCAATATTGTCTGAGAAATTCTTTCTCTCTCCTTCTCTTTTGAATGATAATCTTGTTGGGTAGAGAATCCAATGTTGTAGGTTTTCCCTCTAATATATAATGCTACTCCCTCCTGGCCTGCAAAATTCCTGCAGATAATTCAGCTAGTAGTATTATGGGGGTTCTCCTGTATGTAAGGGCTTCCCCAGTGACTAAGTGGTAAAGAATCCTCCTGCCAAAGCAGGGACCACAGGAGATGAACATGTGATCCCTGGGTGGGGATGATCCCCTGGAGGAGAAAATGGCAACCCACTCCAGTCTTCTTGCTTGGAGGATTCCAAGATCTGAGGAACCTCGTGGCGTTGCATAGAGTAGAACACGACTGAGTGACTGACACTTTCACAGGCTGCCTGGGAAGCACCACTTTGTCTTCTGCAAGCACCCCAAGTAAACTGCTAGTAAAGAGTAAACCTGATCACATCAGATTCACCCAAGATAATCTCCCATTCTCTTAATCTGCTATGTCATGTAACAAAATCCACAGACTACAGGAGAGCAGTCCATCATACTCAGCCTCAGGGCTGTGCTGGCTATGTACACCAGGAGTCTGTTGCACTGCTTCTCTCTCCACACAGAGTGGACACAAGAGATGTCAGCTAGTTGGATTTTGAATGTGTCTAGTAAAGTCCAGAAACCTTGGAAAAAGCCAGACATCTAAGGGGAAGGAGGTGTCACTGCTGTGACAACATGCCTCCCACCAAGGATTACAGCCAAGAACACAACCCAGACAGTTGGTGCTATTCTAGAGATATTCAAAAAGCCTTACCATGGAAAGAAATCATGAGTTTTAAATCAATTCCCTTCTGTCCCTTCTGAAAAGTGTGTTCTTTAAGACAACTATTAGAACATCCCTGCTGTTGTCAGCACTCTTTCTGATTTCCTATTTGTCTCCTGCCTTACAGCCTCAACACTGGCTTTTCCTAAGCATAGAATGGTCTTACTCCAGAAGTCTAATAAAAGGGGAAGGTCATGACACTTAAAAAAGTATATATACTGATTATTATTGACTAGGCAACCCTTATGGCGAAAGTGAAGAGGAACTAAAAAGCCTCTTGATGAAAGTGAAAGAAGAGAGTGAAAAAGTTGGCTTAAAGCTCGACATTCAGAAAACTAAGGTCATGGCATCCAGTCCCATCACTTCATGGCAAATAGATGAGGAAACAGTGGAAACAATGTCAGACTTTATTTTGGGGGGCTCCAAAATCACTGCAGATGGTGATTGCAGCCATGAAATTAAAAGATGCTTACTTCTTGGAAGAAAAGTTATGACCAACCTAGATAGCATATTGAAAAGCAGAGACATTACTTTGCCAGCAAAGGTCCGTCTAGTCAAGGCTATGGTTTTTCCAGTGGTCATGTATGGATGTGAGAGTTGGACTGTGAAGAAAGCTGAGCGCTGAAGAATTGATGCTTTTGAACTGTGGCATTGGAGAAGACTCTTGAGAGCCCCCTGGACTGCAAGGAGATCCAACCAGTCCACCCTAAAGGAGACCAGTCCTGGGTGTTCATTGGAAGGACTGATGCTGAAGCTGATACTCCAATACCTCATGAGAAGAGTTGACTCATTGGAAAAGACCCTGATGCTGGGAGGGATTGGGGGCAGGAGAAGAAGGGGATGACAGAGGATGAGATGGCTGGATGGCATCACCGATTCGATGGGCATGAGTTTGAGTGAACTTTGGGAGTTGGTGATGGACAGGGAGGCCTGGCGTGCTGCAGTTCATGGGGTCGCAAAGAGTAGGACGCAACTGAGCAACTGAACTGAACTAAACTGAGGCAACTCTTTAGATTAGCAGCAAATGAATAATGCTTAATGAAAAATTATTTATTTTACAAATGTATGAATATATACATTTATTTTACCATACTCCAGAGTGTGTATTTTACTCCAGCACTCCAGAATGTATATTTTACAGTACTCCAGAGTATTAAAACAACCTTTTGAAACCAAGTCACCCTAGTTCATAAGTTCAAAATATTTTCCTCACCTCTTAGTATCTCTGAAGTAAGAAAAATTACTTCAGCCCATATTTGCTTGCTAGCTTGCTTATTTCACAAATTCTGTTTGCCAGGCAATAGTAATAATAGAGCTGTTAATTACATACAAGTTGGTCATAGCTGTTCATATTAGTATAACTTCAATTAAGTTATGTGCACAATATATAAAAAGTCTGACTTCTCAAGGGGAGCAACCTCACTAGCATAACAGAATTTTTCAAAGAAACATGAAAGGGTAGAGATTTCCTTCATATGAGAGCAAGATTTTTTTTCAGAGCTCAGGGAATATGAAAAAGAAATGAGGCTGGTTAAAATTCATTTTTGACCAGACTTCTAAGAAACCTATTTAACCCAGCAAGTGTCTTAATTTCTTGATGTGCTGCATGAACATGTATCTGAACAATTAAAACAACATTCTTGCCAAAAATAGATTTGGTTGTTATGCATTGTTCCTTAAATTGACAACCACTAACACAGCACTATTGTGCATAAAACAAAGATAACATCTCAAACTCAAAAAGGTATTCAGAAGAATTGATTCTAAAATTGAATATATTCTAGGAATAATTTAACCATATTATTTTGTGCACACTTAACATCTTATATCTGCTAATATTCATAATCAAATAAAGCTTTTTAGAGCTTAGAATCCAAATAACCTTTTAGGTAACATGTATCTGCTTGCTGTAGAGTTAATTTTGGTTTAGGCTATACCTCTATAAAAACATAGTCCAAGAACTGAACTCAGAGCTACAGAATATACAGCATCATGGTGTCAATTCAATAAACTACTAATAGGGGTACTCTTTTTGTATCTGATTTTATAATCTGAGTCTTTTACAATTTGTGTTTAATGTTTTTTAATTAATTTATTTATTTTAATTGGAGGCTAATTATTTTACAATATTGTAGTGGTTTTTGCCATACATTGACATGAATCAGTCATGGGTGTACATGTGTCTCCCATCCTGAACCTCCCTCCCACCTCACTCCCCATCCCATCCCTCTGGGTTGACCCAGGGCACCAGCTTTGAGTGCCCTGTTTCGAACTTGGACTGGTGATCTATTTCACATATGGTAATATATATGTTTCAGTGCTATTCTCTCAAATCATCCCACCCTCGCCTTTTCCCACATAGTCCAAAAGTCTGTTCTTTACATCTGTGTCTCTTTTGCTATCTTGCATATAGGGTCATTGTGACCATCTTTCTAAATTCCATATATATATG
This sequence comes from Redunca redunca, assembly GCA_006410935.1. NCBI lineage: Eukaryota > Metazoa > Chordata > Mammalia > Artiodactyla > Bovidae > Redunca > Redunca redunca. Next base: position 91,734 of record SJYQ01003753.1, read on the forward strand.
TTAATATATTGTACTGGTGTTTTTCTTTCTGGCTTACTTCACTCTGTATAATAGGCTCCAGTTTCATCCACCTCCTTAGAACTGATTCAAATGTGTGTATGTTTAGTTTTTAAATATATAAAACTTGCTTCAACTCTCAAAAGGAAGAATAAGTAAGAAATTCTTAGGAAAGTCTTATTCTCATTCTTACTATTCTCACTGTGCTTCTAATCCTGAATATATTCTTGAAATGATTCCATACTGATTCACAGTCATCTTCTTCTTCCTTTTTTATGTTGTTATTCAATCACTTAGTCATGTCCAATTTTTTGTGACCTGATGGACTGCAGCATGCCAGGCTCCCCTGTCCTTCACTATCTCTCAGAGTTTGCTCATGTTCATGTCCACTGAGTCAGCGATGCTATCTAAGCATCTCACCTTCTATCACCTCATTCTCCTCCTGCCCTCAGTTGGTCCCAGTATCAGGGTCTTTTCCAGTGAGTCAGTTCTTTGCATCCAGTGACCAGAGTATTGGAGCTTCAGCTTCTGCATCAGTCCTTCCAATGAATATTGGGGACTGATTTCCTTTAGAATGGACAGGTTGGATCTTCTTGCTGTCCACAGGACTCTCAAGAGTCTTCTCTAGCACTGCAGTTTGGAAGCATCAGTTCTTCAGTTCTCAGCCATATTTATGGTCCAGGTCTCAGATTTGTACATAACTACTGGAAAAACCATAGCTTTGACTATACAGACGGTTGCTGCCAAAGTGATGTCTCTGTTTTCAACATGCTATCTAGGTCTGTCATAGCTTTCCTTCCAAGGAGCAAGTGTCTTTTAGTTTCATGGTTGCAGTCACCATCCACAGTGATTCTGGAGCCTAACAAAATAAAGTCTGTCACTGTTTCCACTTTTTACCCTTCTGTTTGCCACAGAAGTGATGGGACCAGATGCTATGATCTTAGTTTTTGATTGTTTTAAGCCATCTTTTTCACTCTTCTCTTTCACCCTCATCAAGAGGCTTCACTTGCCATTAGAGTAGTATCACCTGCATATTTGAGGTTGTTGATATTTCTCCCAGCATTCTTGATTTCAGCTTGTGATTCATCTTGCTTGGCATTTCCTATGATGTACTCTCCATATTAATTTAATAATCAGGGTGACAATATACAGTTCAATGTGTTCCTCTCCCAGTTTTGAAGTAGACCATTGTTCCATGTCTGGTTTGAACTTTTTCTTCTTGAGCTGCATGTAGGTTTCTCAGGAGACAAACACAGTGGTCTGGCACTCCCATCTCTCTTAGAATTTTCCACAGTTTGTTGTGATCCACACAGTCAATGGCTTTAGTGCAGTCCATGAAGCACGGTTAAATCCTTTTTCATAGCTGCATGCTATACACTACGCTGCAGGGACTGGGAGTTTGGGTTTTTTCCCACATATACTGTTACACACAATATAATGAAATACTCTCCATATTTTGTTTCTATTTGTTCATCCATGTACCTCTACAAATAAAAATTGTTTATTTTTAAAAGTGAGATTGTCGTGTGAAAGGTTAAATATGTATCTCTTTTAAAAACTGCTAACTCCCTTCAGCAGCTCCAGCCTTTCTCTACAGATTTCTAAATTGCCTACTGTCACACTTTTGAAATGTTTGTCTATGTGATGTGTGAGAAATAATACCTCCCTGAGGTCATAGTTTTTTTGTTTTGTTTTGTTTTGTTTTTTGGCCATTAAAAGCATAATTTATTGCTTACATTTCCCAAGAGAAGGGAGCATGCCATGCCAAGCCTCACCATGCCTCAGGAAAAGCAACAAGTTTTGGTCTGGATGTTGTCAAGATCCCATTGGGAAATTACAGCCTGCTCAGGGGGCACAGTTCCTGGACACCCTGATGGGCTGTCTGCACTCTGACTGTATTTTCTTCCACAGAGGCAGGACTCTGGACACAGAAATACTTTCCGTGAGTCTTGGGCTAGCAGTTTTCAAGCTGCAGGGCTGCATGAGCATTGGAAGCTGGAACATGAAGCAGTGGTTGTGACAAGGACTGGAAACTGGTGTATTCCAGAGAGTGGGCTGTGAGCCTCCCTGTGCCCCATCTCTCCAGAGTTCTCCCCAAACTTCTCTTCTTCTTTTCATCTTAGCCTCTTCCTCCTCTGGGCACTCCTGACCCAAGCAGAGAAGTCACACTTCCTTATCTGTTGAACCATCAGTAATCAGAGTTTTTCTACCCAAAGCTATGCTCAGTGCTGGGATAAACCTGAAGCTTCTAACCCTCGAGGCTGGGAAAACTGGACAGCTACATGTAAAAGAAGAAAATTAGAACACTTCCTAACACCATACACAAAGACAAAATCAAAATGGATTAAAGACCTAAATGTAAGACCAGAACCTATAAAACAGTTCAGTTCAGTTCAGTCGCTCAGTCGTGTCCAACTCTTTGCGACCCCATGAATCGCAGCACGCCAGGCCTCCCTGTCCATCACCATCTCCCAGAGTTCACTCAGACTCACGTCCATCGTGTCCGTGATGCCATCCAGCCATCTCATCCTGGGTCGTCCCCTTCTTCTCCTGCCCCCGATCCCTCCCAGCATCAGAGTCTTTTCCAATGAATCAACTCTTCGCAGAGGTGGCCACAGTACTGAAGTTTCAGCTTCAGCATCATTCCTTCCAAAGAAATCCCAGGGTTGATCTCCTTCAGAATGGACTGGTTGGATCTCCTTGCAGTCCAAGGGACTCTCAAGAGTCTTCTCCAACACCACAGTTCAAAAGCATCAATTCTTCAGCACTCAGCCTTCTTCACAGTCCAACTCTCACATTCATACATGACCACAGGAAAAACCATAGCCTTGACTAGACGGACCTTAGTCGGCAAGGTAATGTCTCTGCTTTTGAATATACTATCTAGGTTGGTCATAACTTTTCTTCCAAGGAGTAAGTGTCTTTTAATTTCATGGCTGCAGTCACCATCTGCAGTGATTTTGGAGCCCAAAAAAATAAAGTCTGACACTGTTTC
>SJYQ01003753.1:107968-169184 GCA_006410935.1 Redunca redunca
ACTATTTTAATAAAACATTGATGATATTTTAATGAAAGATCATAACACATGAAATATTGTCTACATAAGCAAGCATTTACTCTTCAGTCAAATAGCTTACAAATTGTAAAGAAGTGACATTAGCAAATTTCATTCACTGATAGGTATTTGGAACATATTGCAGATGGGAATAGTTCTAACTCAAGCATGAATTGTCTGTTAATCATATGGGAAAGAAACCTAATGTAAGTAGGCAGATGAATCGATAAAGATGTGTTGTATATATACAATGGAATGTTACTCAGCCATAAAACAGAAGGAAACATGGATGGACCTAGAGAATATCATACTAAGTGAAGTAAGTCAGAGAAAGACAAATATAATATCACTAATATGTGAAATCTAAAAAAAATTATACAAATGAAATTACAAAGCAGAAACAGACCCATAGACATAGAAATTCATGGTTGTGAAAGAGGAAAGTAGGGAGGAGAGATAAATTAAGAGTTTGGGATTAACAGATGCAAACCACTATACATAAAATAAACAAGGTCCAGCTATATAGCACAAGGAACTATATTCAATATCTTGTAATAACATATACTGGAAAAGAATATATATGTGCATGTGTGTGTGTGTGTGTATAAAACTGAACCACTTTGCTGTACACCGGAAATATGGTAAATCAACAATATTTCAGTCTGAATGAATGAATGAATCTCTAGCTCTGATTGAGCTCTTTGCTGAATGTCACCAAGTACTCCAGTTTACCAGAGTGGCAATGAAGGATCTGAAGCTACAATGTTGATCATTTAGCCTTGCTCACTGAAAATATCTTGATGCACATCAGAACTCAACTATCTTAAACTAAAAACAAATGATGGTAAACAACCACTTACTCCTGAGTTTCAAGGACTATGTTCTTCTTAATGGTGATAATAAATCTTTAAACTTAGATTTATAACTTGTAACTACTATATTACACAGCTTTCAGTTCAATTCAGTTGTTCAGTCATGTCTGACTCTGCGATCCCATGACTGCAGCACACCAGGCTTCCCTACATATTCCCCCCAAAAAAGTAGAAAACTATTAAGAGAACCACTCCTGAGGAATGCTTTCCATCATAAAACATTAAATCCTTAGTTATGAATTAATTTGTTAACCATCTGTGTGGGGAGAGGAAGAAGGTTAAGCTGTCAAGAAGCACCACCATTATTTTACCTACACACACACAGTGATTTTTTATCTTTTTCAGTTTGATGTTCTTTTTTGCTCTTCATTACTTCATGTAGGGACACTTGTCACTGGAATAATTTCCTGTTACCTGAAATACACCCTAGAGAATTTCCTTTAGAGTGGAATCTCCTGCAGTGAACTTTCCTAGTTTTTATCTTAATACTATTTTTCTTCCAAGCTTGACATGTTATCACTGGTATTAGAATTCTAACTTGGTCATTTTTCTTTTCAGCAGATGGAAGATACTGTACTGTCTTCTTGCTGTCAGATGTCAGTCATTTGAAGGTAATTATTTTCTTTTCTTTCTATATTTTTCTCTTTGATTTTCTGTGAATTCAAGCAAATGTATCTAGCTGTTCATTTGCTGTTGTCCCTTTGACACATTGCTCTTATGATTTATTTATTCTTGTTGATGTGTTAATATGTGAGTTTGTGTCTGTGTGTGTTCTCAGTCATATCTGACTCTTTGAGACCCCAGGGACTGGAGCCTGCCAGGCTCCTCTGTCCATGGTATTTCCCAGACAAGAATGCTGGAGTGGGTTGCCACTTCCTTCTCCAGTGGACCTTCCTGACCCAGAGATTGAACCATCGTCTCCTGCCTATTCTTTACCACTGAGCCACCTGGGAAGCCAAGATTAATGATTCCATTAAACTAGGCTGCCACTACTAGAAAAAGGAAGCCCCATATGTTTTCTGTTAATGCTTTGAATAATTTTAAAACCATGATTTTTTTTTCAGAAAAGTTGAAATCTGCCACTTTTATGTTGTTGGCATAAAAGTTACAATTATTTTAGTTTATTTGATGCCAAAATAATAAAGATTCCAAGGATTTCTGAAGAATTGGTAATCCTCAAATCATAACTTGAAATAGAAGGAAGACACTACATTTCAAAATACGAAAGTAGTTCCGTGAAATGTAATCAGTTAACTATACGTTGTAAGAAAGTACATGTTTATGGTATTAAAAAACTTAAACGTTAAAATAATTGACTAGTTTGCATAATGGTTTTGAATTTCTCCTCCTACTTTCAACATTTCTGTATGTTTTTCTAGACACAAACATGTGAAATATTATTCAGTTCAGTTCAATCGCTCAATAATATTCAACTCTTTGCAACCCCATGTATCGCAGCATGCCAGCCCTCCCTGTCCATCACCATCTCCAGAGTTCACTCAAACTCAGGTCCATCGAGTCGGTGATGCCATCCAGCCATCTCATCCTCTGTTGGCCCCTTTTCCTCCTGCCCCCAATCCCTCCCCAAATCAGTCTTTTCCAAGGAGTCAGTTCTTCGAATGAGGTGGCCAAAGTACTGGAGTTTCAGCTTTAGCGTCAATTCCTTCCAAAGGACACCCAAGGCTGATCTCCTTTAGAATGGACTGGTTGGATTTCCTTGCAGTCCAAGGGACTTTCAAGAGTCTTCTCCAGCACCACAGTTCAAAACATCAATTCTTTAGTGCTCATCTTTCTTCACAGTTCAACTCTCACATCCATACATGACCACAGGAAAAACCATAGCCTTGACTAGACGGACCTTTGTTGGCAAAGTAATGTCTCTGTTTTCAATATGCTGTCTATGTTGGTCATAACTTTTCTTCCAAGGAGTAAGCATCTTTTAATTTCATGGCGGCAGTCACCATCTGCAGTGATTTTGGAGCCCCCAAAATAAAGTCTACACTCTTTTCACTGTTTCTCCATCTATTTTCCATGAAGTGATGGGACCAGATGTTATGATCTTTGTTTTCTGAATGTTGAGCTTTAAGCTAGCTTTTTCACTCTCCTCTTTCACTTTCATCAAGAGGCTTTTAAGTTCCTCTTCACTTTCTGCCATAAGGGTGGTATCATCTGCATATCTGAGGTTATTGATATTTCTCCTGGCAATCTTGATTCCAGTTTGTATTCTTCTAGCCCAGTGTTTCTCATGATGTACTCTGCATATAAGTTAAATAAGCAAGGTGACAATATACAGCCTTGAAGTACTCCTTGTCCTATTTGGAACTAGTTTGTTGTTCCATGTCCAGTTCTAACTGTTGCTTCCTGAACTGCATATAGGTTTCCCAAGAGGCAGATCTGACAGAATGTGGTCCACTGGAGAAGGGAATGGCAAACCACTTCATTATCTTGCCTTGAGAACCACATGAAAGGTATGAAAAGGCAAAATGATAGGATACTAAAAGAGGAACTTCCCAGGTCAGTAGGTACCCAATATGCTACTGGAGATCAGTGGAGAAATAACTCCAGAAAGAATGAAGGGATGGAGCCAAAGCAAAAACAATACCCAGTTGTGGATGTGACTGGTGATAGAAGCAAGGTTTGATGATGTAAAGAGAAATATTGCATAGGAACTGGGAATGTTAGTTCCATGAATCAAGACAAATTGGAAGTGGTCAAACAGGAGATGGCAAGAGTGAAATTCAACATTCTAGGAATCAGCGAACTAAAATGGACTGGAATGGGTGAATTTAACTCAGATGACCATTATATCTACTACTGTGGGCAGGAATCCCTTAGAAGAAATGGAGTAGCCATCATGGTCAACAAAAGAGTCTGAAATCCAGTAACTGAATGCAATCCAAAAAGTGACAGAATGATCTCTGTTCATTTCCAAGGCAAACCATTCAATATCACAGTAATCCAAGCCTATGCCCCAACCAGTAATGCTCAAGAAGCTGAAGTTGAATGGTTCTATGAAGACCTACAAGACCTTTTAGAACTAACACCCCAAAAAGATATTCTCTTCATTATAAGGGACTTGAATGCAAAAGTAGGAAGTCAAGAAACACCTGGAGTAACAGGCAAATTTGGCCTTGGAATGCGGAATGAAGCAGGACAAAGGCTAATAGAGTTTTGCCAAGAGAATGTGCTGGTCATAGAAAACACCCTTTCCCAACAACACAGGAGAAGACTTTACACATGGGCACCACGAGATGGTCAACACAGAAATCAGATTGATTATATTCTTTGCTGCCAAAGATGGAGAAACTCTATACAGTCAGCAAAAACAAGACCGGGAGCTGACTGTGGCTCAGATCATGAGCTCCTTATTGCCAAATTCAGACTGAAATTGAAGAAAGTAGGGAAAACCGTTAGACCATTCAGGTATGACCTAAATCAAATCCCTTATGATTATACAGTGGAAGTGAGAAATAGATTTAAGGGACTGAATCTGATAGATAAAGTGCCTGAGGAACTATGGACTGAGGTTCGTGACATTGTACAGGAGACAGGGCTCAAGACCATCCCCACGAAAAAGAAATGCAGAAAAGCAAAATGGCTGTCTAGGGAGGCCTTACAAATAGCTGTGCAAAGAAGAGAAGCAAAAAGCACAGGAGAAAAGGAAAGGTATAAGCATCTGAATGCAGAGTTCCGAAGAACAGCAAGGGTAGATAAGAAAGCCTTCCTCAGCGATCAATGCAAAGAAATAGAGGAAAAGAACAGAATGGGAAAGACTAGAGATCTCTTCAAGTAAATTAGAGATACCAAGGGAACATTTCATGCAAAGATGGGCTCAACAAAGAACAAAAATGGTATGGACCTAACAGAAGCAGAAGATATTAAGAAGAGGTGGCAAGAATACATGAAAGAACTGTACAAAAAAGATCTTCATGACCCAGATAATCACGATGGTGTGATCACTCACCGAGAGCCAGACATCCTGGAATGTGAAGTCAAGTGGGCCTTAGAAAGCATTACTATGAACAAAACTAGTGGAGGTGATGGAATTCCAGTTGAGCTATGTCAAATCCTGGAAGATGATGCTGTGAAAGTGCTGCACTCAATATGCCAGCAAATTTGGAAAACTCAGCAGTGGCCACAGGACTGGAAAAGGTCAGTTTTCATTCCAATTCCAAAGAAAGGCAAAGCCAAAGAATGCTCAAACTACTGCACAATTGCACTCATCTCACACACTAGTAAGGTAATGGTCAAAATTCTCCAAGCCAGGCTTCAGCAATACATGAACCATGAACTTCCAGATGTTCAAGCTGGTTTTAGAAAAGACAGAGGAACCAGAGATCAAATTGCCAACATCCACTGGATCGTCAAAAACGCAAGGAGTTTCAGAAAAACATCTATTTCTGCTTTATTGACTATGCCATAACCTTTAACTGTTGAAATATTATTAGCATTATATAAATTTCTGAGTCAAAGAAGTCTGGAGGGATAGCATTCTTAGGAGGAAAATGGAAAAACTTCCCAGATACAAATATCATGTATTTCATTTATGAATTCACCTTTCATTTTAATTTTCTGTTCACCTATGTTGCTTAAGGTCATGAACTAGCATTTTATTGCGTGAACAAAATTTTAAGTTGCATTTGCCAAAAGTGCAATATATATTTTAGGTAGACAGTGACCAGATGACTTAAAATTATCGTGATGCCTAGTTGAAAATGGGCTTCCCAGGTGGCTCAGTGGGAAAGAATCTACCTGCCAAGCAGGAGATGTGGGTTCAATCCCTGGATTGGGAAGATCCCCTGGAGAAGTAAATGGCAACCCACTCCAGTATTCTTGCTTGGAAAATGCCATGGACAGAGAAGCCTGGCAGGCTACAGTCCTTGGGGTTGCAAAGAGTCTGACACAACTGAGTTACTAAACAAAAACTAGTTGAATAACTAGTTGAATCTATTATCTTTGAATATAGGTTATCTTTGAAAATCATAGTGTATCCTGAATCAAACATATTCTCAGTCATCATTAAGACCACTGAGGCATCTACGCAAGGAATTTAAGAGAGCTTTATAAGGAACCATTCACTTGTCGCCTAAAAGTACTATTTTGTACCTGGTAAGGATTGAAAAGATCTTTATATCATTTATGTATCTTATATAGTCCTGTTAGGATTATATCTGACAAAGCATCAAAAGAGAATCATTTTGTAGAATGCAAAATTATATGAAAATTCAACTGTTATAAGCTCTTACCACACTCCTATCCCTGAATGACATTATTTCAAAACTTTCAGAGAATCAAGAATGATTTGTTCCTAAGAAAAACTGAATATTCCAATCTTATTCCTAATGAGACCCATACTGTCAGCCAAGGGACCTTTCTGTTACTTAAATGTTCTACTTTCCTTCTTCCACCTTCATTTCTCCACTCACATTTTTCTTTTATTTCCAGGTTCTATATACAAACAGACAGGAATTTGTCTTTTTTAGAGAAGCATACCATGTTTTTCTAAGTGAAATTAAATCCAGTGTGAGCACTTTACCTGGTATTAGCATGGATTTGGGGACATCTGGTCTATCTTGGGGCCCCTGCTCACCTCTACTGGACAGAACAAGAGGCCAGGGGTCTGTGGTCCCTGAAAGTTGAAAGAGGCCTCAGCACAGGAGCCCTACCGCTTCTCTCACCAGAAACTCCGGGCCTGTCCTCTGTTCTCATATAACTCTGACATCTTTTAGGACATGGATCCGCCCTTCAAGCCAGCTTCTGCATGACAAGACAACCGTAACTGTTCTTGCTGCTGTTAAACATGCTGAGCTACTCACCAGCTGGTGCCAAGTTCCTTTCAATGGGCCCTGGAAATTCAGACATGATTCCTCTGGCAACAAGAAAAGCCTCAACCCTAGAAAACCTGGGTTTGTTTAGAATATTTTTAATAATAATAGGTGAGAAATGAGGAACAAGAACATTAGAAAATATTCTTTTCAGTCTTTGTTTTACATGTTCAAGGAGATAGAAATGAGTGTCTCCACAGATGACCATGCCACATATACAAGTCATGTTTCAGGAAGTACAGGTGAGTGTTTCTCATTCTTCCCCAGAAGTAACTTTCTGCAAGATTGGTCCAAAGCACACAGGTGGTTTTCTGTAGTCTAAGAATCAGTAGTTTCAGAGGAAAAAAATATGATTTTTTACATACTTTTAAAATATAAGATTAAGTATATTTCCCTCATTAACTGCATGTCTGATTTATAAATCAATTGTAACTGTTAGTCTATGCCATAATGATAGTTAAGAATGACTTTCTAATTTAAAAAAAAGAAACCATTTTTTTAATTGTTAATTTTTAAAAAGTTAACAATGTACAGTGTGAATCAGTATGTGCTGGAGGAACTCAAGAGTGTTATGCTTATTACAGAAGCACAGGAAAAAGAAGTGTGTATTTTTGATAAATGGATTTTATTGGACCAACAGTCTCTAGTGCATTGGCTATTAAGATGTTTTATCCAATGGTGGGATAACGCTTTGTGCAATTTTCTAACAAAACACAGTGGACTTTCTGGTAAATCATTTGATTTTTTTTTTCCTGAGAAAGTGCAAAATAGTGTCTTCTAGGATTAAAGTTTTTAAATTTATCTATATAAAAGTAGAATCCCAAACTACATAACATCATTCTGAATTGCACTGACCCAGCAGAAATAGCTAAAGTAACATTATTACTAAGAGGGCTGCAAAGGAAAGCACATTACATTAGAAAAAAAAGTTAATTTCCAACTCCATTTTTCAAAAGATGCTCTTGCAAACCATCAGTGTAATTTAGTAGGAGAGAGTACATCTCATGAATTGATCATAAACCAGATAAACTCTTGTGAGCCCAAGGTCTTGGCCACTCTGTACCTCCCCAAGTAGTTAGGTTCAAAACCACTTTCCCAGAGAAAAATGGAGAAATAATTGAAGTTACATTCCTAACACCCAAAGGAATGAGAATTCATGAAAGAAATTAAATTCAGATGTGGAAAAATTAAACTATAACAATTTAAAAATATAAATAAATATTTAATTCCCCAAACCCTACTGTGAACAAGATAGTCCTACCTCCATTTTACATTTGAATAAATGGAGATCAAACATTGTATTTGTTTTCTAGTTACTCATAACAAATGAGCACATATTCAGTGACTTAAACCAACACACACTTCTCACAGACTCTCAGTCTCTGCAGGTAAAGATCCTGGCATACCGTCTCACTGGTGAGTCTGGGTGAGGGTCTTCCTGGGACAATCTCCAGACCACCTGACCTGCCTCTTCAGAAACCTATATGCAGGTCAGGTAGCAACAGTTAGAACTGGACATGGAACAACAAACTGGTTCCAAATAGGAAAAGGAGTATGCCAAGGCTGTATATTGTCACCCTGCTTATTTAACTTATATGCAGAGTACATCATAAGAAACACTGGGCTGGATGAAGCACAAGCTGGAATCAAGATTGCCAGGAGAAATATCAATAACCTCAGATATGCATATGACACCACCCTTATGGCAGAAAGTGAAGAGGAACTAAAAAGCCTCTTGACAAAAGTGAAAGAGGAGAGTGGAAAAAGTTGGTTTAAAGCTCAACATTCAGAAAACTAAGATCGTGGCATCTGGTCCCATCACTTCATGGGAAATGGGGAAACAGTGAGAACAATGACACAGTTTATTTTGGGGGGCTCCAAAATCACTGGGCTGGATGAAGCACAAGCTGGAATCAAGATTGCCAGGAGAAATATCAATAACCTCAGATATGCAGATGATATCACCCTTATGGCAAAAAGTGAATAAGAACTAAAGATCCTCTCGATGAATGGGGAAGAGGAGAGTGAAAAGTTTGGCTTAAAGCTCAACATTCAGAAAATTAAGATCATGGCATCTGGTCCCATCACTTCATGGCAAATGATGGAGAAACAGTGAAAACAGTACAGACTTTATTTTGGGAGGCTCCAAAATCACTGCAGATGGTGACTCCAGCCATAAAATTGCAAGACGCTTACTTCTTAGAAGGAAAGTTATGACCAACCTAGACAGCATATGAAAAAGCAGAGATGTTACTTTGCCAACAAAGGTCCATCTAGTCAAGGCTATGGTATTTCCAGTAGTCATGTATGGATTTGAGAGCTGGACTATAAAGAAAGCTGAGCGCCGAAGAATTGATGCTTTTGAACTGCGGTGTTGGAGAAGACTCTTGAGAGTCCCATGGACTGCAAGGAGATTCAACCAGTCCATCCTAAAGGAAATCAGTCCTGAATATTCATTGGAAGGACTGACGTTGAAGTGGAAACTCCACTACTTTGGCCACCTGATGTTGACAAGCTGACTCATTTCAAAAGACTGTGATGCTGGGAAAGATTGAAGTCGGAAGGATAAGGGGATGACAGAGGATGAGATGGTTGGATGGCATTGCTGACTCAATGGATAAGAATTTGAGTAAACTCCAGGAGTTGGTGATGGACAGGGAGGCACATCGTGCTGCAGTCCATGGGGTCACAAAGAGTCAGACATGACTGAGTGAATGACCTGAACTGAAATGAACTGAATACTGCTCACCTGATTTTCTCAATCTCACCAGGAGTCTAGGTTTCCTAGGTTGCACATTATTTTATTATCTCTTATCTTATGTATTTCTGTCATCTCTTTCCTACCACACTCCTTTCCTTCTATACTTATTTCACTCTGTCCAAAGAATTTATTTTAACCAAATCACTCTACTTTATCTTCCTCCCCATTCAAGAATATCAATCTTTCTATTACCTTAATTGAAAAGAGAGTAATCTCTTAAGTAGAACTATTTATTTAGTCTTACTCTGTGTATATCAAAATCAGGAGGTGGGATTATTCTTATAATCGGTGCTGTCTCCAAGCCACTTGTCTCTTTCCACTGATATAAATCTCTTCAGTCAGTTAAATTAGTGACATTCAGCTTTTCCATGATCTCTGCATTTTTTTTTTTTTCTTTTGTGTGTGTGTCTGGGGGTGGGGGTAGGATGAGGGTTGTTATTCAAAGCTGTCCTGTTCTTCTCTGTATTAACCTGGAAAGATTTAGCACGTGGTCATAACTAACCCTTTGGTGACTTCACTTACATGTGGTTAAATCATGTTGTATCATAGATCATAGCCGCAGAAATCACATCACCTTCAGAACCAATTTTAACCTGCACAACGTTAAAACAAAACCTATATCTTAAGTATAAAAGCATTTTTGTTGTTCAGTCGCTAAGTCGTGTCCAATTCTGTGATTCCATGGACTGAAGCATGCCAGGCTCTTCTGTCCTTCACTATCTCCCAGAGTTTACTCAAATTCATGTCCATGGAGTTAGTGATGCCATCCAGCCCTCTCATCTTCTTCCATCACTTTCTCCCTTTGCCTTTAATCTATTAATTTTATTAATGATTCAACATCATTAAGATCCTCAGTTTCTTTCAAAAATTCATAAGTTGTAACTTCCTTCTTTCATAGACATGTAGAAATTCCCCATTCCTGGAGGATCTTAACTTGCACATGTGCAAAAAAACTTGCTGGAAAAGAATCACATACTGGACAAAACAGTCTCACTCTTTGTTTGTGGCCTATTCCCATGGGTCCTCAACCCTGCCTGGTAAGCACACGATTTTACTCTCGAACATCTGTCATTACTCTTTGTGATGACTATTTCTTATAGTCTCACTTATCACCCCTTCTTCTTATGGGTCACTTTAGCTTCTGAACCTGTCTTTCATTTTCTAAGCAAATCAAAATCTTTATATCTTTATTCTTATTTTCCATCACAAAATGTACAATTCCACCTACCTTCTTCTTTTCAGTAAATTACAGTAAATCACAATGAGAACTGTGATGGGCATGTGGTTCTTCCTTTATCAAATGTAAGTCTGTTTGTGCTGTGGACTCAAAGGCTTTAACATCTTAAATTATACACTTTCACTCCAAAGCAGTCAAGGTCTCTTACTCTTTAATGTAGAATATCAGCTTACAAACAAGTTTGAAGTTCTGTTTTTCTATATTTTTACAAAACAATTATTTCAAAATAATTTCCAGTTCAGTTCATCACATAAACCAAGTACCTGCTTTCTGTCCCACAACATTCCTGGAGCTCCTCTTGGCAAGCTGATGGTTTTCCAGGCTCTAGTTCTTAGCTGGCACTTGAGGAACCTGAACTTCGTTCTTTATTGTTCAAAGTTGTACATGCTCTTGTTCTATTTGTTTATTTCTTTATTTAAATCATGCGCTATTGCTTTTGTTTTATGTTTTTCAGACATGAGGCCTGTGGGATCTTAGCAACCTGCACCCTCTGCATTAGAAGAGGAAGTCTCAACCATTGTATCATCAGGGAAGACCCCATTCCCTTGTTCTTGAAACACTCCCTCCTCTTAGTCTCTATGACTCTTCCTTTCCTACTAACTGGAAGAATTATAATTACTCCTTTTTCTGATATCTAAATTCTGAGTGCTTAGTGGTGAAATTCTTTGTTCCTTCCCCTCTAATCTGTCCTACAGGCATTCAACTGATTCTATTATTTAAAATAGCAATCAATGACTTCACTTATTTCCCAAGGAAAGGATATGCATTTAGATTATAATAAATAACCAAAATGCTATTTGTATCTATTACACATGGGAAAATAAGCATATTCAAAAAGTATTATTTCCTACTTCAAATGTGTTTCCCTATTTCAGTTTCCTTCAACTTAGCAAATAGTGCCACCATTCACCTCATTGGCCAAGTCAGGAAGCATTAGCATAATCTTTGATTCTTCTGTTTTTCATTCCCTACACTCAATCCAATGTGAAGTTCAGATATGCTACATAAAAATTATATCTCAAGACAAATATCATATAATATCACTTATGTGTGGAATCTAAAATATGATACAAATGATATAAAATGGTAATAGACTAAGAGACATGGGAACAAATTCATGGTTACCAAAGGGGAAGGAAGGGGAGAGAGAAATTAGGATTTGGGGATTAGCAGATACATACTAAAATAAATGAACCAGAACCTACTGCATAGCACAGTGAACTATATTCAGTATCTTGTAATAATCTATAATGGAATCTGAAAAAGGAGATTTATATATATAAATATACAGATAGACACATTAATATATATATATATATAACAGGATCACTTTGCTATACACCTGAAACTAACACAGCATTGTAAAATAACTGTACTTCAATAACAAAAGAAAGTCACTTTGATATTACACAGGAAAACAATTATATCTCATATCTCCATTTTAGACAGTGAAAAATGAAATACCTATAATTGGAACTTGCCTAATTAAAGGGTATTTTGGTGGAGAAGGAAGTAGAAGTCTTCTTGTATTTAGATGAATATTCCTGTTTAATAACAAAGTAGCAGGAAGTGAAAAATAGCCCTTTAATTTTCCCTGTATGCCTGTTTTTATTTCCTTTCAAGTTTTGATATTCTTTAACACCACCCATTTTTTAATCAAAAACTTTCATAAAGTATACCCTTTTAGAAAAGAAAATTCATCTGTATTATTATAATTTTTCCTTTTCCCAATTCATTCTTTTTTAAAATTGATTCTTCCATTCCTTCTGACATCCTAAATAAAATCAGCACCAAACCAAGCCTTTGCTTTTAGAACCTGTCATTACTTTTTCCAACTGGATATTAGCCACACCTAGGCACATCTATTATAGTTGTTTAAATTTTTTAAAAATAAATATTAAAGCAGACAGCGGGAAAAATACATTCCCTTCAAATGATTTCTCAGTAATCAAACTGACCATTATTTCAACCTATATTTATACCCAGTGAAATTATCTTTCAAACATCAACATATAATAAATACGGTTTTTAGGAAAAACAAAAAGTGAAAGTATTAATCTCTAAGAATTTTGACAATAAAAGATGTATAAAAGGAGGTTTTCCAGGAAGAGTAACAATGATCTGAGAAGATAGAATAAAATTTTAAAGAAAGAATGAAGTTAAAGCACTAATATATGTATAAACATAAATACATACTAAATACATAATCACTGAGCCAAATAACAGAAATGTCTTTAAAATATTTAAACTAGACTTTAAAATATTTCTTGAAGTGCATTATAACAGTAATGCAAAGATCACAAGAAGGTCATGATATTTAGGTAGAAGGTAATAATAATTTTAAAGATATCTCAAAGAATAGGTCATCTCTATAGTAATCAAAAATAATCAAAGAATATATAATTAGCAATTTAATAAAGGAAAAATAAAATAACACAATTAGCAGGCTGAATTAAAAAATAAAAAGCAACTATATGAAGCTTATATGAGTCACCACTTAAAGATAAGTAAACAGAAACTTCAACAAAGAATAAGAGAGAACGCATTTAAAACATTAGCTAAAGAAAGCAATGCAACTATTTCAATGACAGCCAAAAAGGTCCTGAGTCAATAAAACTTGAGGCAAAGAGAAACATTTCATAGGAATAAAGCATTCAAAGTTGCAGAAAGATACCACAAGCCTCACTCTATATATACCTAACACTTTATCTATCAAAATATGTAAAGAAAATAATGGAAGGAGAAATGTGCAGATTTCCAATCACAAAAAACCCTTAACCCATGTCATTTGATAGGTGATAGAATAGAAGCAACTAAAAATCAATAAGGCTATTGATTAAATAAGATCGAACTTGCACAATTGAAAAACTTGTCCCAGTTGATTATGTATTTATCTTTCATATTATATACACACCATATATACATAAACATATATGTATATACACATATATTTTGGAGAAGACAATGGAACCCCACTCCAGTACTCTTGCCTGGAAAATCCCATGGATGGAGGACCCTAGTGGGCTGCAGCCCATGGGGTTGCTGAGAGTCAGACACGACTGAGCGACTTCACTCTCACTTTTCACTTTCCTGCATTGGAGAAGGAAATGGCAACCCACTCCTGTGTTCTTGCCTGGAGAATCCCAGGGACGCGGGAGCCTGGTAGGCTGCTGTCTATGGGGTCACACAGAGTTGGACACGACTGAAACGACTTAGCAGCAGCAGCATACACAAATGCACACACACACACACATATATGTATATGTACATATAGCTAAAAATAAAGTTGTTAATTGTGTTGGTTATATCTTATTTAATTAATCCATCCATCTATCTGTCTATCTATTCATCTAAAATGGCTTTAAAGTAAGACTGAGTCCACCTAAGGAACATCTTAGCAAATTAATATACATTACTATTGTAGCTGCTGTGTCTATTAATGTTAAACTTTCCAAAATCATCGTGTTGTGACTTTTTTTTACAGCCATGTACACTATGTGTGTAGGCACAATTTTACACATTAAGTCATTTAAAAAGTACACTTGATGGTTTCATCAAATGTAGCACATTTTTCTAATTTCAGTTTCTGCCTGTTGCACTAGAATAGTTCTGAAAATATTCAGGATAAAATAATCTCTATGATATATTCATTTCCTAGGGCTATCATAAAAGATGACCACAAGTGGGGTGGCTTAAAAACAACAGAAATGATACTGTTGTGGAGCCCAGAAGTCTGAATTCAAGCCATCGGCAGGGTGCACTCTCACTGAAGGTTCTAGGAGAGGATCTCCTGGCATGTGTTCATTTATGGCAGCCTATCTCCAGTCTCTGCCTCTGTTCTCATATGGCCCCTCTCCAGAGTCTCCTCTCCCTCCTAAATGACATTCCTAGCCATTGGGCCAGGGCCTGCAGTGATTCATTCTGGAGATCCTCAGCTCATTACATCTGCAGCAGCCCTGCCTCCAAATAAAGTCACATTCTGAGGTTCCAGTTTGAGAGAGACTTGGGGGACACAATTCAACCCAATATATGCATTTTCTCTTTCCATTTTTTTTCTTTTGATCTATTGTCTCACTGTCTTTAATTTCTCAAGATTATGGTAAGAGAGGGTCTCCAAATACCCTAATAAATTGTCTTTCCTAAACCAAAAAGAAACCAAAAGGTGGGTGCTATCGTAGAGTAACCCAGCTACTGGGTCCACCTTAGGATATGTTTTCCTTAAACAGAATCACCATCAACACATGGCTAATAGTTATTGAAATAAAGTAGTCCAGTGTTCAAACCCAAAGCCTCTTAAATGCACAAGGCCATAAGCTTCCCTAAGTATAAGCTTGCCAAGTATAATCTTAAAGCAGATCCCTATCTGTGGAAGTCTATGATAATTAAATAAGACAGAGCAAATAAGCTTGTTAACACAACAAAAGAGACTTAGCAGGCAGTCATATGATGTGGTCAATTGCCACCTGACTCACCTGATGAACGTCTTAGTGACACATGATGCAATGTCAGTAGTGCAGCTTGTTTTGCGAGCTCAAGTAGGTGAACCTAATGATACAGAGACGTCTGATTTCCACAGTCAGAAATGGGTATTGAGAAGGTAACAGGCAGGAAGGCCAGGGGTCTCCAAACGGAAGAAATAGGCTGCAAGTGTCAGACATATTTTTTCCTCTCTCTTAAGCGGCAGGAGGAAAAAAGCTAGTGATACCTTTTTCCCCTTCTCCATACAAATTTAAAAAGAGGTTTCTCTTAAAATACTGTGTTGCCATAATGACACCTGGTTCCATCTGAACTTAACTTTTCTCAAATCTTGAGTTAAACAATGCATTTTTCTTATGGAAATATTTGTCTTAAGCTATGTTAATGTACTTACTATGCAGTTACCCCAAACTCTGTCTTCAAGTCAACTCAGCCTAATGGCTCAGAAGAGAATTGACAAATGAGTATGTTATACTCAGGCTTCTCTTACGTTGGGCGTGGGGTATCTCTTCATGGCTGTTCCAACAAAGCACAGCCGCTGCTCCTTACCTTGGACGAGAGGTATCTCCTTACTGCCACCCTTCCTGACCTTCAACGAGGAAGGTAACAGAAACCCAAGTAAAATGGTAGGTGTTGCAAGAGGGCATCAGAGGGCAGACACACTGAAACCATACTGACAGAAAACTAGTCAATCTAATCACACTAGGACCACAGCCTTGTCTAACTCGATGAAACCAAGCCATGCCCATGGGGCAACCCAAGACAGGCAGGTCATGGTGGAGAGGTCTGACAGAATGTGGTCCACTGGAGAATGGAATGGCAAACCACTTCAGTATTCTTGCCTTGAGAACCCCATGAACAATATGAAAAGGCAAAATGATAGGATACTGAAAGAGATACTCCCCAGGTCAGTAGGTACCCAATATGCTACTGGAGATCAGTGGAGAAATAACTCCAGAAAGAATGAAGGGATGGAGCCAAAGCAAAAACAATACCCAGCTGTGGATGTGACTGGTGATAGAAGCAAGGTCCGATGATGTAAAGAGCAATATTGCATAGGAACCTGGAATGTCAGGTCCATGAATCAAGGCAAATTGGAAGTGGTCAAACAAGAGATGACAAGAGTGAACGTCGACATTCTAGGAATCAGCGAACTAAAATGGACTGGAATGGGTGAATCTAACTCAGATGGCCGTTATATCTACTACTGCGGGCAGGAATCCCTCAGAAGAAGTGGAGTTGCCATCATGGTCAACAAAAGAGTCCAAAATGCCGTACTTGGATGCAATCTCAAAAACCACAGAATGATCTCTGTTTGTCTCCAAGGCAAACCATTCAATATCACGGTTATCCAAGTCTGTGCCCCAAGGAGTAACACTGAAGAAGCTGAAGTTGAATGGTTTTATGAAGACCTACAAGACCTTTTAGAACTAACACCCCGAAAAGATGTCCTTTTCATTATAGGGGACTGGAATGCAAAAATAGGAAGTCAAGAAACACCTGGAGTAACAGGAAAATTTGGCCTTAGAGTACAGAATGAAGCAGGGCAAAGGCTAATAGAGTTTTGCCAAGAAAATGCACTGGTCATAGAAAACACTCTCTTCCAACAACACAAGAGAAGATTCTACACATGGACATCACCAGATGATCAACACCGAAATCAGATTGATTATATTCTTTGCAGCCAAAGATGGAGAAGCTCTATACAGTCAACAAAAACAAGACCAGGAGCTGACTGTGGCTCAGATCATGAACTCCTTATTGTCAAATTCAGCCTCAAATTGAAGAAAGTAGGGAAAACCGCTAGACCATTCAGGTATGACCTCAATCAAATCCCTTATGATTATACAGTGGAAGTGAGAAATAGATTTAAGGGCCTAGATCTGATAGATAGAGTGCCTGATGAACTATGGACTGAGGTTCGTGATATTGTACAGTAGACAGGGATCAAGGCCATTCCCATGGAAAAGAAATGCAAAAAAGCAAAATGGCTGTCTGAGGAAGCCTTACAAAAAGCTGTGAAAAGAAGAGAGGTGAAAAGCAAAGGAGAAAAGAAAAGATATAGGCATCTGAATACAGAGTTCCAGATAATAGCAAGAAGAGATAAGAAAGCCTTCCTCAGTCATCACTGCAAAGAAATAGAGGAAAACAACAGAATGGGAAAGATTAGAGATCTCTTCAAGAAAATTAGAGATATCAAGGGAACATTTCATGCAAAGATGGGCTAGATAAAGGACAGAAATGGTATGGACCTAACAGAAGCAGAAGATATTAAGAAGAGGTGGCAAGAACACACAGAAGAACTGTACAAAAAAGATTTTCATGACCCAGATAATCACGGTGGTGTGATCACTCATCTAGAGTCAGACATCCTGGAATGTGAAGTCAAGTGGGCCTTAGAAAGTATCACTACAAAGAAAGCTAGTGGAGGTGATGGAATTCCACTGGAGCTCTTTTAAATCCTGAAAGATGATGCTGTGAAAGTGCTGTCTCAATATGCCAGCAAATTTGGAAAATTCAGCAGTGGCCACAGGACTGGAAAAGGTCAGTTTTCATTCCAATTCCAAAGAAAGGCAATGCCAAAGAATGCTCAAACTACCACACTTTTGCACTCATCTCATACGCTAGTAAAGGAATGCTCAAAATTCTCCAAGCCAGGCTTCAGCAATACATGAACCATGAACTTCCTGATGTTCAAGCTGGTTTTAGAAAAGGCAGAGGAACCAGAGATCGAATTGCCAACATCTGCTGGATCATGGAAAAAGCAAAAGAGTTTCAGGAAAACATCTATTTCTGCTTTCTTGACTATGCCAAAGCCTTTGACTGTGTGGATCACAATAAACTGTGGAAAATTCTGTAAGAGATCAGAATACGAGACCACCCGACCTACCTCTTGAGAAATCTGTATGCAGATCAAGAAGCAACAGTTAGAACTGGACATGGAACAACAGAGTGGTTCCAAATAGGAAAAGGAGTACATCAAGGCTGTATATTGTCACCCTGCTTAATTAATTTCTATGCAGAGTACATCATGAGAAACACTGAACTGGAAGAAGCACAAGCTGGAATCAAGATTGCCAGGAGAAATATCAATAACCTCAGATATGCAGATGACACCACCCTTATGGCCGAAAGTGAAGAGGAATTAAAATGCCTCTTTATGAAAGTGAAATTGGAGACTGAAAAAGTTGGCCTAAATCTCAACATTTCAAAAACAAAGATCATGGCATCTGGTCCCACCACTTAATGGGAAATAGATGGGGAAACAGTGGAAACAGTGTCAGACTTTATTTTTGGGGGCTCCAAAATCACTGCAGATGGTAATTGCAGCCATGAAATTAAAAGATGCTTAATCCTTGGAAGAAAAGTTATGAGCAACCTAGATAGCATATTCAAAAGCAGAGACATTACTTTGCCGACTAAGGTCTGTCTAGTCAAGGCTATGGTTTTTCCTGTGGTCATGTATGGATGTGAGTGTTGGACTGTGACGAAGGCTGAGCGCCAAAGAACTGATGCTTTTGAACTGTGGTGTTGGAGAAGACTCTTGAGAGTCCCATGGACTGCAAGGAGATCCAACCAGTCCATTCTGAAGGAGATCAGCCCTGGGATTCTTTGGAAGGAATGATGCTAAAGCTGAAACTCCAGTACTTTGGCCACCTCATGCGAAGAGTTGACTCATTGGAAAAGACTCTGATGCTGGGAAGGATTGGGGAAAGGAGAAGAAAGGGACAATAGAGGATGAGATGGCTGGATGGCATCACGGACTCGATGGACGTGAGTCTGAGTGAACTCCGGGAGTTGGTAATGGACAGGGAGGCCTGGTGTGCTCTGATTCATGGGGTCACAAAGAGTCGGACACGACTGAGCAACTGAACTGAACTGAAGTATACTCAGGCATTTTTCTCCTAATCTATTGAAATGAAACTATTTGTATAGTAATCTGCCTTTCTACAAGATTCAAGTCAATCGTTTTATGGCCACGGGTGACTCCTCTGGTGCCAAGATTATCCCAAAATATATCTTTCAGGTGAGGGGCCTGGTGCCATTCTCTGAGTTTTAAGACATTCCTTGCAGTAACTATATAGCATCCAGCTAAAAACTAGCAGGTAGGTATTCTTTCAGATCCCTTTTGATGTCTATGTACTTTATACTTTATACCTCTATCTCCTTTATACTTTAATAAAACTTTATTACACAAATCTGAGTAATCAAGTCTCATCTCTGGCCCCAGATTGAATTCTTCTCCTCCAGAGGCCAAGAATCCCAGCACGTTTCATGGTTCAGCAACAACCTTTCAGTATTAAGCTTCGATGACTCCTTTTGACAAAGCAGAGGAGCCTGGATAAGCTGTTGATCATCCCCAACAGAATACAGAGGCTAAATCATTGACTCCCTTTTCTGTTTTATTTATTCTTGTAGTT
Organism: Redunca redunca; assembly: GCA_006410935.1. Taxonomy (NCBI): domain Eukaryota; kingdom Metazoa; phylum Chordata; class Mammalia; order Artiodactyla; family Bovidae; genus Redunca; species Redunca redunca. The sequence goes on from SJYQ01003753.1 coordinate 127,579, forward strand.
ATTTCATTTAACAAATAGTACTTCAGTTTTACAAACTGTCTTTCTGAGTAAAAATCGGAGGTTTCAAAGTGTACTACTAAAGACATCTATATGTCGTCCTCCACAGAATTCTCAAACCAAATCATGCCTTATCGGCTAAGTGTCTGTTGCTAACTTGAGTAATTTTTGTTTTGTTTTGTTTAATAAACCTTACAATTTAATCAGATTCCAAACAATGTACCATATGTTATCTGTAACTCCAGGAAAAAATAATGATGTCATTTCTCTTACTTTTAGAATTTAAAACTTAAATATATTTGTCTAGGTTGTCTAATATTGAAAAATGAATTTCAGTCTCTAACTGAGGTTCCTCTGCTGTTATAAATACCATCAACTGTCTAGATGTATCCTTTACTCTTAGCATCTTAGGAAAGTCGGACATTAAAGGCAGTTTGAAATCCACAGAATAAAATACTTTTAACTTCATATGCTGCAAAACAAATATTCCTCCTGCATTCAGATTGTTGTAGCCATGCATTCCGGGAAACAAACTCACCCAGAAGGACGATGCAGATAGTGGAGTGCAGTTTATTACACCAGCGGGCCCAAGACATAGTCTCCTCTTAGCCAAGGACCCCGACCAGATTTTGTGAAAACCATATATACCTTAAGTATACTTGCCCAAACCCACCTCCCCAAATTCCCTGAAACCAGTCTGAACAAAGGAAAAGAAAGATACAGCCAAAGATAACCAGTGATTCATATGCCTTAGGCCTAGGTAGTTAACAGTGGACAATTATCAATAGGCCTGTGGTCACAGCCCAATAGGCATAATAGAGTTTATGATTCTATTCAGTTACACAGATAATTAGGGTATTCTTTTAGGTGATGGAGAGTCTAGGTATGAGCCCTGGGGCTCTTCCATGCGGGGGCGGGGGCGGGGTGGGGGGAGGTCTGGTTTTCCAGTTGGTATATTGTTTCCATAGATACTGGGCATATAGGTCAAAGTCCATAGTCCAGCCCAAGGTGGAGTCCTGCTTTCAAGATGGAGCCTGTTCTGTTTCCTCCTTCATTACCCACTCCTGATGCTCTTAACTCATCTTTCATAGGTATATATTGCACCCTAGCTCTCTGACCACCAATTTGGGAGAATGACACCAACCTTTGGGTTACAAAGTTCATAATACATTGTAAAATGCAGGGTCTACAAAGCAGAACTATCAAGGCAACTATAACAATGGTAAATATAGGTTTCCACCAATCATCCTTCACTCAAGATAGGACCGAAGTTCAAAAAGGAATATTATCATCAGACATAGCTTTTACCTGACCTTTCATGTCATATAGGGTGGCTGATATGTTGCCAGATAAATCAGGAATATATACTCAACCTTCAACCTTAATTATAGCACAGGTCCCTCCTTGTGCTGAAACTATGGTTAGTCTCAAGATGATACCGGCAAGTCCTTGCAGCAGCAGCTGATTGTAGAGCTGCATCTGTTTTTCTTCTTTAACATGATCTTGGTTTCATGGGGATCAATGGGGTCCTTTTGCGTATTCCACCTGGCATCCTCTGGGTCTGTGTGGTATGCTCTCTACACCCTCACGTGGTAGATCCAAGGAGTGATGCCTGCAACTTTAACTGCTTTTCAGTTCAGTTCAGTTCAGTCACTCAGTCATGTCCGACTCTTTGGAACCCCATGAATCACAGCACGCCAGGCCTCCCTATCCATCACCAATTCCCCGAGTTTACTCAAATTCACATCCATTGAGTCAGTGATGCTATCCAGGCATCTCATCTTCTGTCATCCCCTTCTCCTCCTGCCCCCAATCCTCCCAGCATCAGAGTCTTTTCCAATGAGTCAACTGTTCACGTGAGTTGGCCAAAGTATTGGAGTTTCAGCTTTAGCATCAGTCCTTCTAAAGTACACCCAAGACGGATCTCCTTTAGAATGGACTGCTTGGATCTCCTTGCAGTCCAAGGGACTCTCAAGAGTCTTTTCCAACACCACAGTTCAAAAGCATCAATTCCTCGGCACTCAGCTTTCTTCACAGTCCAACTCTCACATCCACATATGACCACTGGAAAAACCATAGCCTTGACTAGATGGGCCTTTGTTGACAGTAGGGTTGGTTAGAACAACAGTATATGGACCCTTCCAATGCGGAGCCAAGGAGTTGTTTTTCTAGTCCTTGACCCACACGTGATCACCAGGTACAAATTCGTGAATCTGTTCCCTAAGGGGGAACAGCATACTTTCTTGTACAAACTTAGTTACCTGATTTATTACCTTATCCAGTTGTTCCATCTGCTGTGAAATCTCATCCCCCCTTACCTGAGGCAACTTTGTTGACACCTCTTTTATTATGGGAGGGGATCTCCCATATACAGTTTCATATGGATAATAATCATGGGACCGTGGTGTCATCCTGAGTTTGAGCAGAGCCAGCGGGAGCAAGTCCATCCAGGAGCAGTCAGTCTCTATGATCCATTTGGAGACTGTCTCTTTAAGTGTCCGGTTGGTTTGTTCCACCATCCCAGAACTCTGGGGCCTACATGCAGTGTGTAGTTTCCACTTGATATTTAGAATTTACATACCTGTTGAATTAAGTCGGCTACTAAGTCAGGGTCGTTGTCTGATCCTATACTGGTTGGGAACCCAAATCTGGGGATTATTTCTTGAGGCAGACAGCGAGCCACTTCATTTGCTTTTTCAGTTTAGGTGGGGAAGGGCTCCATCCATCCTGAGAAGGTACATACCGTGACCAGTAAAGAACAATAGTGTCTGCAGGGTTTCATCTCAGTAAAGTCCACTTCTAAATGTTCAAAGGGTAGAGTGCCTTTTAACTGTATTCCTTGAGGTTTTTGTTTATGTCCAGGGGCAGCATTGACCTGTGAGCAAGCAGAACAGTTCCAGAATTTCATTCTACATAAGGAGGAAAGTCATAAAATTAAGAAATATTTTAAAATTAATTCTTCCATTCTGTCATGTCCCAAGTAAGCTGCCTGGTGTACCTGAGATACCAGTGTAGGGGCTAATGCCTCGGTACCAGTAACCTGCCATTCAGCAGTTCCCACCAACCCTTTTCATTTTTTGATGGCCCTTTCTGCTTCAGCCAGCTGGTATGGTATACTTCAGCCACGGTATACTGTGGGAGAGTCAAATTTAACTTAGGCATTTTTGAGAGTACAAAGATTCTAATAGATCTCCCACCAGCAGCCACAAATTTCTCAGCTGTATGTTTTGCAGCTTTATCTTCTAGTCAGTTTCCCCGTGTTTGTGGGGTGTCTTCCTTTTGGTGACCCCAACAATGCATCACTGCTACCTTTTCAGGTTCGCATACAGCAATAGAGTCAAGATTTCTTCTTTGTTTTTAATATCTTTTTCACGAGATGTCAAAAGGCTTTTCTCCTTATACAAAGCCCCATGTACATGTAGTGTGGCAAAAGCATATCTGGAGTCTGTGTAAATGTTTGTCCTCTTACCTTTTGATAGCTGGCAGGCCCAGATTAGAGTATATAGTTCAGCCCATTGAGCAGAACAGTGTGATGGCAGAGAGCTAGCCTAAACAATGGTTTCTTCCATGACTATTGCATATCTTGACAGTCACTGTCCTTGTTTCACCAGGCTGGTGCCATTGGTGTACAGGACCAAATCTGGGTCAGGGATTGACTGGTCTCTCAAGTCAGGTCTGCTGGCATAAACTTCATCTAGGATTTCCTTGCAGTCATGTGAGGGCCCACCTTCTCCCACAAGAAAGAGAGTGGCCAGCTTCAGGGCCTGACAAGGCTCAATAGTAACATGGGGGTTCTCACATAACGGTCCCTGGTATTGAGTAAACCGGGATATTGACAGCCAAAAAGGAGGGTTCCCTCGCAAGAGAGTGTTGACCTCATGCAGGACTTTTCAATCAAATCTTGGCCCAAAGTCAGCTTGGTTGCCTCCCAGACCAGTTAGGCAACCACAGCAACTGCCCACCATCCTAACCACCCAGTGGCAACATTGTCCAGCTGATTTGAAAGACAAGCCACAGATCTGTCCCATGTCCCCATAGTCTGGGACAATACTCCCATAGCCACTTTGTCCTTTTCAGTCATGTAAACAGTAAATGGCTTAGCAAGGTCTGGCACAACCAAGGCGAGTGCTGATGTAATTGTACTGGGTTTGAGTTCTAGTACCACTGGGACTTGTTTTGCAATCCCGGGGGTGTTGTCTTCCACCCAGACCTCAGGGAATTGTTGAGTTAACTCCCTCCCTCTCTCTCTCTCTCTCTCCTGTTTAGCCAGTCCGGTTTCTCTTCCGGGAGACTGTGCAACCTCCATTCATCTCAAGGGGTTACTGAGAGGGAGAGTAAATATGTGATTGAGTCCACTCGAAGAACGGATGTTTCATGGGGGTGGGGGGGCTGGGAGAGGTCACTTGTGCCCCCAAATTTAGACAGCAAGTCTCTTCCCAACAAAGATACTGGACATTCAGGGATATAAAAATTCATGAGTCACTTGGTGTCCCCCTCATCTGACATTTTTTGGGTAGGCTTGTACCTTTGCCTGGAAAATCCAATGGACAGAGAAGCCTGGTAGATACCCTTGCCTGGAAAATCCGATGGACAGAGAAGCCTGGTAGGCTACAGCCCATGGGGTCGCAAGAGTCGGACACGACTGAGCAACTTCACTTTCACTTGAGACACAAAGGCTGCATTTATCGCCATCTGAGACCCAGTGGCCCCTGAATCTATTGACGTATAAAGTCTATAGGCTTTGCACAGTCTTTCGTAGAACTCAGAGGGTGATTTGGTTTCCCTTCGAATCACTTCAGAGGGTTTTTCTTTATTCATAGGTTTTCAGGCCCCCCTCTTGAGGCCTTGTAAAATAATTGCCCGTTATCTCTCCAGGTAGTCCCTGCCTTCCTCTGTTTTACAATCCCAATTGGGCCTCTCATCCGGGGTGGCTAGTTCTGCCCACCACTACCGGTTTGCAGTACCCCAGATGCCATTTTCCTTAACCATTTTCTGGCCTCAGTTAGGATCCTGTATCTTTCTTCAGTGCTGAAAAGGGAGACTAGTAGTTAGATTATGTCATCCCGTGTAGGGTGGTGGGTTCGAAAAAATAGTCTGTATTAGCCTAATCATGGCTTATGGCTCTCCCAAGTATGGTGGAGTGTGTGTCTGCCAGTTTAATACATCCGTGGAAGAAAATGGCTGGTAATAACAGGCTACAGGGGGCTGATATTAGAGCCCACATGTGTCCTGAACTGGAGCTGTTGTAGCTCTCTGAAGGGCATCTGTAGTGGGGTTATTTCCCCCTGTTTCTTGGAGGGGTGCAGCCTCTGTCTAATTCCTGTGTTTTTTTCCCCTTTCCCATCAGTACTCACTGGGAGAGGTGGATACAGTCTAGGAGGTCTGGCTGAGGTGGAATCCTGGGGGTGTTGACAGGAGATCTCCATTGCTGGGGTCAGAGCCTGCTGAAACGGCGGCTCTACGAACTCTGGGAGAGCTGGCGGAGGAGCAGCGGCTGTTGCAGGAACTTCACCTGGCCCTGGATCGGGCATGCAGGCGGCCTCCCGTCCTGGTGGAGCCCTGGGCGGCAGAGGCGTCATTACCCACTATGGGGAGGGGGAAGGTCATCCCCGTCCAAATCCTGTAGAATTTCCTTTTTTATCATCAGTCAATTTTTGTGCCATTAATATTTTTCCCTTTCCCATCTGGATACAGAACCTTCTCCAAGTAAGAGGGTCTTGAGCTAACCCTAGCCATGAGTCAGTATCTGGATATTGATCCAGGTGTCCTGGCTCTCCTATGACTACTGTATAGACTGCTTCCACTATTTTTAAGTTCATGGTGTCCTCTGGTGGCCATCATCCTCCCACAGGGGCCATTTAACCTCACAGAGCTGGTGGAGACAGTTAGGTGTCATCTTCACCCCAGTCTCCTCCAAATCCCTTCTTTAAATTTTTAATCATGCACTCTGATACAGTTGCCTTACATTCACTTCCCCACATCTTGCTTACCTTCTCAGATCTTCTTCTACTTTTCCTTTTTGTTCTGTCTACAAAGTTTTTGGTACCCTACGTACTTCTGATATTTCCACTCAATGAAACACTTACATTGCCATTCCGCCTCCTTCCTAACTGGGGTGAGAAGAGACTTACCTGCCAGATCCCAGAGGGAGAAGGGGATCATCATGTCTTCACCTGCCGGTTGGCATGGCTGAACCAGAACATCATGTGGCCCAAGACTGTTTCTCCCTTAACTTTTAAAGTCCGATCTGCCTTGGTGGGTTTGATCAAGTATGGATGAAAACACAAATGGGTAAAATACCCCACATCCCAGGCCATCTCCAGAAAAGCCAATTCATTCTCACTTATGTCTCCCCCACCTTCTAGCCTGACAATTCCGAGGGGGTCAAGAGTTTCACAGCAGATGGGACACCTCCTTGCGGAGGGCAGAATACGAGCACATAAAGACTAAGTTTCTTCTCCTAACAATCCCCTGGTGATTGCTTGGTAATAATTTTCCCTAAGATGGCATGGACACCACCTCCTAAATGACCTTCACAAATTCCCTTCCTAAGCCCTAAATGCTCGTCGACCTGTGGACCAAGCAATCGCTGCCTGTCTATTCCAAGCTCCTGTGGTTCCCCGCTCCTTCTAATCACTCCCAGGGGCTGATCAGGCCCCCTCTTGCACCCTGCCAAGTGCGTTCCTCCTCACCTGAGCTCTCAGTTACCCTGCTGCCATTCACTACCCACTAACGTGAAAGGTCCAAGCACTGAGAAGCAGAACCCTTCCAGAAGGGCGAGGCACCATCTCCCCTCTGGAAGATTCAAGCCACAAGGCCTCGGAGTAGTACCAAATGGGACTTGTCTCCTCAGAATGAGGAGTTTCCCAGCCAACGCAACAAATGTTGTAGCCACGCTTTCCGGAAACAAACTCAGTATAGTGGAGTGCAGTTTATTACACTGGCAGGCCCAAAGTAGAGTCTCATCTTAGCCAAGGACCTCAACCAATTTTTGTGAAAACCTTATATACCCTAAGTGTATATGCTCAAATCCACCTCCCCAAATTCCCTGAAACTAGTCTGAACAAAGGAAAAGAAAGATACAAAGATAACCTGTGATTCATATGCCTTAAGCCTAAGTAGTTAACAGTGGACAATTATCAATAGGCCTGTGGTCATACCCAATAAGCATAATAGAATTTATGATTCTATTTGGTTACACAGATAATTAAGGTACTCTTTTAGGCTAGGAGAGTCTAGGTATGAGCCNGGGGGGGGGGGGGGGGGATGGTTTTCCAGTTGGTGTGTTATTTCTATGGATACTGGGCATAGAGCTCAAAGTCCATAGTCCAGCCCAAGCTGGAGTCCTGCTTTCAAGACAGACTGTTATGTCTGCTTCCTCCTTCAAGATCACTAGTATCACACACAAACATTCTTCCCATCCTCCTTCTGTTACACACGGCTAAGAATCTGCCCAGATTCCCCATCAGAATGTCATCCACTAGGGTAGCATCCTGCCCTTTTCAGCTGCGGCAGAGGCTTCTAAGAAACATAAAAAAATGTGTTCCACAGAGTAAACATAATAATTATTTATAAACTCTCCCCTAAAGAAACTGAAACCTCATTTTAAGAAAAGTATCAATTAAGTATTAGATTGGTGTAAAGTTTTCTGTAATATTTTGTTTCATATTTATTTATTAAAATATGACCCCATATTCTTGTGGAAATGAATATTTGGAAAATGTGGAAATACATTTTCTAAATGAAAATATATTTGACCCACTCACATGGATATTTTTATAAATTATTTGTATCTTTCATCTGTATCTGTCTTATCACTCCTTCCAAGGCAATTCCTGGCACTTTGACAGCTGTAGGAGAAGAAAGAATAACCTGGTAAGGGCCTTCCCAGAGGGGCTCGAGGGATGGGCCCCCAGATCCCAATGTTTTTATGAAGACCTCAGTTCCTGGCTCAAATAGAGGCTTGCCTGACTCAAAGGCTGGGTCAGGAGTCATCTCCAGGAGTTCTGTTAATGCCTGTTGAAAAGCTGAGAGCTGAGTTACATAATTAGTTAATCCAAGGCTTCAGGGTCTATAACAATGTCTGTGTGTAAGAAAGGCCTTCCATAAATACATTCAAAGGGGGACAGTCCCTCCTTTTGGGGGGCAGTTCGAGCCCTCATTAAAGCTATGGGTAGGACTTTAATCCAATTGTCCTGTGTCTCGAGATAATTTGCACAAATGTCTTTTGATAATGTCATTAGCTTTTTCAACCTTTTCTGAAGATTGGGGTCTCCAGGAGCAGTGTAAGTGATATTCTATTCCTAGAGCTTTGGATAGCCCCTGAGTTACAGCAGCTTTAAAGGCGGAGCCATTGTCACTCCGAAGGCTCCGTGGCAGCCCAAACCTGAGGATAATTTCATGGATTAAAATCTTTATAACCTCCTTAGCCTGCTCACTACCACAGGGAAAAGCCTCAATCCATCCAGTAAAAGTATCCACCCAAACTTGTAAGCAAGAATACCCATTAGCTTTTGGCATATGAGTAAATTCAATTTCCCAGTCCTCTCCAGGATACTTCCCACTTCGTTGTAATCCAGATTTTGCTCGATTTTCAGTCTTTGGATTATTCTTCTGACAAACCTCACACCTTTTGATAATATTCTTTAAAGTTTTCATTACATTTTTACCTTCAAACAAATGAGAAGCCATTTGGTAAGTACTCTCTGTTCCCAAGTGAAAACTCTGATGTAAACCCTTAAGAATTTTCCACTGAGCATTTTCAGGAATTATTAATCATCCATCCTCCGACTGTAACCATCCTTTATCAGTAATCTGTGCTCCTCTTTTCTCATATCCTTCTAATTCTTCCTCAGTATATTGTGGTTTTTCCTGTTCCACAGGACCTGTCCAGATCAAAAACATCTGTAGTGAAGGGGTTTCGTAAAATGCCGCTTTTCTGGATTGACAGTCAGCCAACTGATTACCTTAGGCTGCTTTACTCCCACCCCTGCTGTGCCCTTTGCAATGCATAACAGCTACTTCTTTAGGACAATATATAGCAGTTAAGTCTCTCTGAAATGCTTAAAAGGTTCTCCTGTTGCTCTTTTAAACTGTCTTTCTTTCCATATTGCAGCATGAGCATGTAAAGTCAAATAAGCATACTTAGAATCCGTGTAGATATTTACCCGCTACCCTTTACTTAACTCTAGAGCTCGGGTCAGAGCCACAAGCTCCGCTAACTGAGCACTGGTTCCCTGGGGGAGAGATTTTGCTTCCAAAACCTGTTCAGCAGTCACTATAGTGTAACCTGCTTTACGCTTCCCATCCCGAACAAAATAACTGCCATCTGTAAATATTTCCAGGTCAGGATTGTCTAGTGGGGTATCCATTAGATCTTCCCGAGCTGCATAGTTTAAAGTTAGGAATTGGGAACAATCCTTCTCAAGAAGGAAAGTGGCAGGATTTAAATTTCCACAGACTTTGAGATTAGTAATGGGTCCTTCTAACAACAATGACTGATATTTAAGAAGCCTACTGTCTGTCATCCAAAATTAACCTTAAAATTTAAGATTCCACTCACGTCATGAGAAGTCAGTACAGTAAGGTTTCGTCCAATAATTATTTTTAAAGCTTCAGATGCTAATAAAGCTGCTGCCCCAATTACTCAGGCAGTGGGGCCACCCACGTGAATTTACATCTAATTCTCTGCTTAGATAAGCAATAGGTTGCTGGTAAGTCCCTCGGGGTTGTGTCAAAACTCCCAAGGCCACACCTTTTCTTTCAGTGACAAACAAATTCTGACCCTGTGGGCAAGCTCAGAGTGGAGCTTACAGGAGAGCAGTCTGAAGAACCTTAAAAGCCTTTTGAGTTTCTGGAGACCAAACCAGTTTGTCATTTTGGGCCTGCTGAGTTTCAGCTATAAGTTTATATAAAGGCCGGGCAAGTTCCCCATAACCCGGAATCCAAATGCAACAGTAACCTGTGATTCCCCAAAATCCTCTCAATTGTCTTAAAGTCATAGGTAGGGGATGATTTAGTATAGGCTTAATTCTCTCAGGGCTTATGGCCCTCGTCCCTTCTGATATGATTAGGCCCAGATATCTAACCGATTGTCAAAGCTGAGCCTTTTCTCTTGATGCCTTGTAACCACAGCCTGCCAGAAAGTTTAAGAAATCTTCTGAGGCTCGCGAACAAGCTTCCTCTGTCTCAGCACAGAGCAAAATATCATCTACATATTGTAACACCACCGCTTCAGAGCTATTAAAGTTTTGTAGATCCCATGACAAACTTTGTCCAAATAAGTGAGGACTGTCACAAAATCCCTAGGGCAAAACTGTCTAGGTTAACTGAGAAGCTGGCTGCGTAGGGTCTTCAAAGGCAAATAGAAATTGACTTTCTTCCACCAAATGCACTGAATAGAAGGCATCGTTCAAATCAACTACTGAGAAATATTTGGCTCATTCAGGAATTTCAGACAATAGAGTATAAGGATTAGGCACCACGGAGTGTAAAGGAACTACAGCCTCATTTATTATAGGTGAATCTTGAACTAGTCTCCATTTACCAGTTGATTTCTTTATACCCAAAATAGGAGTGTTGCGGGGACTGTTACAGGGAATTAATAATCCTGCTCCTTTAAATTTTTGATGATAGGTTTTAACCCTTCCTTAACCTCAGGTTTCAGTGGATACTGCTTCTTATGTAGAAATAAGTGTGGGTCTTTGAGCGGACAACTACAGGACTAGCATTTTGTGCTCGACCCACAGATTTTTCCATCAGCCCATACTCTAGGATTTACATTTTGTTCAACTAAAGGGAGGGCTCCATATTCATGAAAACAGAGGCATGGACCTTGCTCAGTATACCCCTCCCCAAAAGCGGTGAGGGAGATTCTGGCACGATCAGAAACTTGTGTGAAAATAGCACAGAATTCCAGTTGCAAGATAAAGAATAACTGAAATAATAATGTTTGGCTTGTCCAGACAGTCCCGTTACAGAAGCGGATCAGGAAGAAAGTGGGCCAGGGGCTTCAGTAAGCACAGAGTAAGTTGCCCCAGTGTCTAAAAGGAAATTGACGTATTGGCCCCCTACAATAATTAATACCTGGAGTTCCTCAGGTGTAATCAGGACGGGAGCTTGTGTGGGGACCCCCGGGGCACCTTCAGTTCTGATTGTCTTGAGAGTCCGAGCCCGGAGACCTACGCCTCTTGGGGCAGTCTCTCTTCCAGTGTGGTCCTTTGCAGACTGGACATGGAGCCAGGGGCAGTTTAGATGCCTGAGGGCAATCTCGCTTGAGGTACCCCTCCTTTCCACAGTAATAGCAAGCCCATCCCTTTTCACCTAGGTCCCTCTAGGCATCTTTCTCAGGCTGTTTAAGAACGTTTTTCATAGCCCATTGCGAAGGCTTCTGCCTTTTCCTTTGTCTTTTTCTGCCTTTCTTTCTTTTCCTCATATTCCCTACCATAATAGATTGTTTGAGTCAGTTGTAAGAGAGTATCTAAAGACTGATTTGGTCCGTACACCTGTTTTAATAGCTTATTGTGGATATCTGGAGCCAACTGAGTGAGAAATCTATCCTTTAAGATCACTTTTCCTTCTTCACTTTCGGGATCAATCTCAGTGAACCTGCGAAGGGCTTCTCTTAGTCTGTCTTGGAATTTACCAGGAGCTTCTTTCTCCTCCTGTTTTATGTCTGCCAATTTGCCATAGTTTAAAGGCTTAGAACGTGCCTGCCTGAGTCCTTTGAGAATATATCTAACAAAATGACTCTGATCCCATTTTTCTTTAGCTGTGTCGTAGTCCCAGTCTGGTTCTATAGTTGGGGCCGCCTGATTCCCAGTGGGGACGGCTGCTGTCTTATCCTCCCTCTTCCCTACTGATTCATTACCAAGCCATTCGTCTCCATAAGCAACTGCTTTTCCCAAAACTCGAGTCTTTGAGTCGGGAGTCAGCGTTTGTCCCAAGGTATACATCACATCTTTCCAAGTAAGGTCATAAAGCAGAGTAACACCTTTAAAAGCTCTAATATATTTTTCTGGGTCCTCTAAATAGTCTCCCAGATCCTCCTTGATTCTTTGTATTTCTTGATTTTAAAAAAAAAGGGGGGCTTATTAACTCTCATAGACTGATTATTTCTCCCTGTGGGTGTTTCATGAAGAGGCAACAGCTTGTGTGGCTGTTCCTCAGTCTCTCTGGCTGCTCTGCACATATGATCCCAGGGATAGACTGGAGAAACGTGTTTTTCTTTTTCTCTTTGTCTCCTGTCCTCCATCTCATCTCTTACTTTGATGGTCTGAGTTTCTACTGAAACCAGAGTAGTCTGAGGTCGTTCTGAGACAGGAGTTGTTTGGACCTCCACATGGGCAGTTTGAATCTCAGTTTGGATTTCCACTGAGACCAAGGCAGTTTGAATCTCAGTTTGGGTTTCCACTGAGACCAAGGCAGTTTGAATCTCAGTTTGGGTTTGCACTGAGACAAAGGCAATCCTTCTGAGGAGGGTTCTCTGGCTTTCAGTCTGCTCAGTTTGGAGCCCCGGGTACGGGGGCAAAGTAGGAGGACAAGATGGAGCTGAAGGTTTCACGCCCAAATCTATACCCTTAGGAAATAAGTCTGGCATATTTTGCAGAGAGAAAAAGGGCAACACATATGCTACTTCTACCCATTTCCCTTGTTCCTTACAGAACCCGTCTAATTGTAAAACAGTATTATATTTAAGAGACCCTCCAACTGGGCACCATTTGCTGTCCTCCAAGGGATACCGTGGCCATGCAATATCACATAGGAAGACCAGGTGTGTGTCTTTTTTAAGCCTTGGGGATAAAAATCTATCCCAGTTTTTCAGGATATAGTTCAAAGAAGTGAGTCTGGAATTGTTAGCTCCCATCTGTAAGAGAGAAAAGAAAGCGACCAGCACCATCTTTCTACTGCAGGGGTCCCTCCCTGCTCTAGATGGGGGTGTAGACAGACTTTACACCAAAAGCTTTTCCTTCCTGGTCGGACTTAGTCTGTCCCTTACCAACGCAGGCGCTTGTACCCGTCCCTCCCGGTTCTACCACTGAGACAGGGTGGTACCAGGGGTAGACTTGATAACATCCCTGCCTGACATCCAGCTCTTCACCATTGTCTCTGATGCCACCCGGGGTGCAATCAGAGTAACCTTCCGGAATGCCTCCCAAACTGAGACCACTGGGGGAAACTCATCACCTGAGTGCCTGTGCACGACCCTGAATATATTCCTGACCACAATAAGACCGATATGAACATAAAGCTGAGATGTTCCTTCCAAGCATCACCACACCAGTATGAGAGCCTACTCTGGTCCACTAAGAGCCAGCATTACCAAAGGAAAACAACAACAACAAAAAAAAAAAAACATTGTGGTCCCAATCTGAGTAACCTTTAACCTCAGAGATGTTCTTGGAGCTAGAGCTCCATCTAGCTTCCAAACTTTCGATTCCTAGCAAGGCTAGGTGCTTTCTTGACTACCAATCCAAGTTTGGGACCTAAGCCACAGAACACAGTAACAGTATAAATCACAAGTCCCTTGAAAGTCTATGATCCGATAGATTAGGTTAGTACTTCTAATTCCCAAGGCGTTATGAAATGGTCAAAGAGACTGAAAAGTTTGACTGAGAAAGGAGAGTTCGGTCCACATGCTTTGCCCATTTCTGGTCGGTTCCTGAAGGAGACATTGGGTGCCTCTTGGCCTTGGCAGGTCGGTATAAACCCCCGGACAGGTTTCTGCCATAAGCCGTATGAGATCACTGTGGAACCGCAGAACAGGGCTCCTCACTTGCTTCACGCAGAGCATGTCATTCATTCACACAAGCACACCGTAGCGTTAGTAAAGCATAGCAGAAAACGTGTTCGCTAAGAGAACAAAGAACTAGAGCTCCAAGCATCCTTACCTTGTCCTGAAGGATCCCAGACAAGCCCCCAAATGAAAGGCTGTTGTTGAATCACGCAAAGCCTCTGGGATTCTTGGCCTCTGGAGGAGAAGAATTCAATCCGGGGCCAGAGATGAGGCTTGATCACTCAGAGCTTTTGTATAATAAAGTTTTATGATAGTATAAAGGAGATAGAGAAAGATTCTGACATAGGCATCAGAAGGGGGCAGAAAGAGTACCCCCCTGCTAGTCTTCAGCTGGATGTTATATAGTCACTAGCAGTCTGTTAATGAAAGAAAAGAATGTCTTAAAACTCAGAATGGCACCAGGCCCCTCACCCATAAGATGCATTTTGGGATAATCTTGGCACTAAATGTTCATCCTGGGCCATAAAATGATTAACTTGCATCTTGAAGAAGGGCAGATCACCATACAAATAGTTTCATTTACATAGATTAGGGGAACAATATCTGAATATAACATATTGGTTTGTCAAGTAGGTTCTGAGCCAAGAGGTGGAACTGACTTGAAGACAGAGTTTGGGGTAAATGCATAGTACATTAGCATAGCTTAAGATAAACATTTCCATAAGAGAAATGCATTGGTTATCTCTAGGTTTGAGAATAGTTAACTTCAGGTGAAACCAGGTGTCATTATGGCAACACAGTATTTTAAAGAGAAACCTCTTTTTAAATTTGTATAGAGAAGGAAAAAAATATCTCTAGTTTCCTCCTGCCACTTAAGAGAGATAAAAATGCCTGACACTTGCAGCCTATCTCCTCCATTTGGAGACCTTTGGCCTTCCTGCCTGTTACCCTCACACTGGCAAAGATTGAAGGCAGGAGGAGAAGAGCAGGACAGAGGAGGAGATGGTTGGATGGCATCACCGAATCAATGGACATGAGCGTGAGTAAACTCCAGGACTTGGTGATGGACAGGGAGGTCTGGTGTGCTGCAGTCCATGGGGTCACAAAGATTCAGACTCGACTGTGCGACTGAACTGAACCTTGATTGGTGGACCTAACAATCCAGGTTCCTATGCAATATTGCTCTTTACAGCATTGAACTTTACTTCCATCACCAATCACTTCTACACCTGGGTGTTGTTTTTGCTTTGACTCTGTCTGTTCATTCTTTCTAGTGTTATTTCTCTACTGTTCTCTAGTAGCATATCGGGCACCTACTGACCTGGGGAGTTAATCTTTCAGTGTCCTATCTTTTTGCCTTTTCATAATATTCATTGGGTTCTCAACACAAGAATACTGAAGTGCTAATTATTAGAGAAATACAAATCAAATCTACAGGGAGGTACCACCACTGGTCAGAATGCCCATCTACAAATAACAAAATCTGGAGAAGGCATAGAGAAAGGGTAATGCTCCTATACTTCTGGTAGGAACGTAAATTGATAAAGCCACTAGGGAGAACAGTATGGAAGTTCCTCAAAAAATTAAAAATAGAGTTGCTATATCATCCATCAATCCCACTACTAGGCATATATCTGGACAAAATTGTAATTCAAAAAAATACAGTCACCCTTATGTTCATAACAATACTGTTTACAAGAGCTGAAACATGGAAACAACCTAAATGTCCATCAACAGATGGATTGATAAAGAAGATATAGTACACACACATGCACCCACAATGGATACTAATCAGCCATAAAAAAGAACAAAATTATTCCATGGATGTAATTGGAGATTATCATGGTAAGTGAAGTATGTCTGACAGAAAGACAAATATATGATATCACTTTTATATGGAAACTATCTATCAAACTTGACTGGTGGCTCAGATGGTAAAGAATCCACCATCAGTGCAAGAGACCTGGATTCAATCCCTGTGTTGGGAAGATCCCCCGGAGAAGGTCATGACAACCCACTCCATTATTCTTGTCTGGAGAATCCCCATGAACAGTGGAGCCTGGTGGGCTACAATCCATGGGGTCACAAAGAGTCAGACATGACCAAGTGACTAAACACATATCAGACAGAAGCAGACACACAGACAGAGAACAGACTTGTGGCAGCCGAGGTGGAGGGGGATGGGGAAAGGATAGATTGGGAGGTCAGGTTAGCAGATACAAACTATTGTGCATAGAACTGATAAACAAGATCCTATTGTACAATACAGAGAGCTATATTCAATACGCTGTAATAAACCATACTGGAAATGAAAAGCAAAAACCTGTCATTCAAGAGAAGGACCCAGTCTGAGAGCAGGTTTCTGGTGTTTAGAAACAGCCTTCTATTTCTCGGGTCTTATGCCCAGGGGTGTACCTGGCCCTGCCAGCTACTTGTTTTAATATCCAGATATGAACAGATAATGTTAGTTACTGTTATACCTTAAAGTCTATTCTGTTACTATATGAACTCATTTATATCTAACAACATGTATTTTGTATCTTGTTTTTGACTGTGATCTTATATAAACAGTGATTCTTTTATACACTGAAATATTGCAATGGACATGTATTATTTATTGCATCATATATACTATCTTTTAAATCAATATTTTAGTATATTACTAAATTTATTTTATACATGTTGAACACTTGATAACCATATAATTAGATTTACAATTGTTTTTAGGATGAAATTCTGGCAACTCTAGGTCTGTCAAAATATTTACTGCTGCTGCTGCTGCTAAGTCACTTCAGTCGTGTCTGACTCTGTGTGACCCCATAGATGGCAGCCCACCAGGCTCCCCTGTCCCTGGGATTCTCTAGGCAAGAACACTGGAGTGGGTTGCCATTTCCTTCTCCAAGGCTATTTACTACATAATGATATATCATCCTCCATAGAAAGTTTACAAGCAAGAGTGCATTTTCCTAAATATTTGCCTGCTTAGCCAATGAAAAGAGGTATAAAATTATTTTGTTATTAATATATATTCTGTTTTTTTCCATTTAATCATATATGCTGTTAAGATTGATTTATAATCTCATTCCATTATTTATCATTTTTCTCACCATTCACTGCTCATATTTACTGTGGTCAGCACAATTGGCTTATAAAAATGATATTCTGAAGAATGTATTAGTTTCTATTCTGTCATATATACCTGTATAACCTGCATATCATTTCCATATAAATGTTCCTTCCTTAATATTTAAAAGTAATGAATATTACACCTTATATCCAATATAGCACAAGTATGAATTATGTTTAGTAAATATACTATAAACATGAATTCGAGCAAACTCCAGAAGACAGGGCAAGACAGATGAGCCTGGAGTGCTGCATTCCATGGAGTCTCAAAAGAGTTGGACACAACCTACTGACTGAATGACATTTCTGTTATTTTAATGTTTTTAGTATTATTAAAGTTATCAAAAGTGATCAAAGTAGAAAATATAAAAAAGAAAGTTCAAAAACCCATGAAATTTATCTTGATAAAATAACCATCATTCCATTTTGTTGATTGTCATACAAATATTCATAAACATTCACACAAACATATATATCTTTTCATAATTTTAATTCATTATAAAACTATTTTTCTTATTTTATATTAGTCGTTTTCTTATATATGTTCATTTTAATATTTACATATTTTATTTTCTAAGTTTTTGGTCTCTACCCAAAGATAGGGCAATTTTTATTCCAGAGAAAAGTGCACAGTAAGGAGAAAGCCTTTAGACTGTGTATTCACCTTAATTTACATGAGAGATCTCAAAAGTCAGAGAGATTCTATCATGTGAAAGGTTTTTCAATTTTGCAGTATTATAACTATACAAATATTCTCAGGCTTTGACCTTACAACATCTTCCTACAAAAATCATGGAGATGGGCACTTTTCTTGACTGGGAAGCGTGAGACCTGATTCAGATAACAAACCAGACATGGGGAGTTGCTTTGAGAAATGACCTGTAGAGAATACTGTACTAAAAAGATGAGTAAATGAGACTGCAGATGTCACTGCTAGGAGCACTAGAGACTGGACATGTGAACCAGAGATGGGAGCCTAACTTACTATGAAATACCACAGCCGCCTCTACTACACATCCATGTCTTGCTTTGCTATCTCCCATGGTACCCACGGTACCCACCACCATATATGGCAGCCAGGAAGGCAAGGATTGTTCTCTGGTATCTCAGAAGCTACAGTGGTATTTGGCACAGAAGTTCTTCAGACATATTTGTTAAATGAATAAAAAATGACTAAACATAAAAATGACTATCCATGAACACATAAGAACAGATATAAACGTGTATCTGTTATAAATACAAAGTAAACTGTTGGAGACTGGTATCAGTATTGACCAAAGGTCAGGTTCTAATGATTCATCGTTGGGGCACCTTCTTTGCATTTCTCACTAATTATACACAATGGACACTTCTCTAGGTCACTTGATATATATCTATATATACTATTTGTTTTGGCCTCCAGACATCCCATAGAATGGAGTAACACAATACTATTAAAAAAAAAAAAAAAGTCTATTGATAGTCACATAACTTTTTTTTTTTTTTAACTTTACAATACTTTATTGGTTTTGCCATACATCAACATGAATCTGCCACGGATGTACATGGGTTCTCAATCCTGAATCCCCCTCCCACCTCCCTCCCCATACCATCTCTCTGGGTCATCCCAGTGCACCAGCCCCAAGCATCCTGTATCCTGTATCGAACCTAGACTGGCGATTCATTTCTTATATTATATTATACATGTTTCAATGCCTTTCTCCCAAATCATCCCACCCTCTCCCTCTCCCACAGAGTCCAATAGTCTGTTTACATCTGTGTCTCTTTTGCTGTCTCGCATATAGGGTTATCATTACCATCTTTCTAAATTCCATATACATGTGTTAGTATACTGTATTGGTGTTTTTCTTTCTAGCTTACTTCACTCTGTATAATCGGCTCCAGTTTCATCCACCTCATTAGAACTGATTCAAATGTATTCTTTTTAATGGCTGAGTAATACTCCATTGTGTATATGTACCACAGCTTTCTTATCCATTCATCTGCTGATGGACATCTAGGTTGATTCCATGTCCTGGCTATTATAAACAGTGCTGCAATGAACATTGGGGTACACGTGTCTCTTTCTTTTTTTTATGTCTGTTCTTTATGGTCTTAAACAACACTACCTTCTGTCTAGCACAGGGAACTCAGTATTCTGTGATGGTTTATATGGAAAAAGAATCTAAAAAAGAATGGATATATGTATAATATATGTGTAACTAATTCACTTTGCTATAGCCTGAAACATACAGTGTTATAAAACAACTATGTGTTAGTTGCTCAGTCATGTCTGACTCTTTGAGAACCCATCAGGATCCTCTGCCCATAGAATTTTCCAGGCAAGAATACTGGAGTGGGTTGCCATTTCCTATACTCTAATAAAAATTTACTATATATCTATAGATGTGTGCATATAAATATATATGTGTATATACATGTGGCTTCCCTGGTAGCTCAGAGGTTAAAGCGTCTGCCTGCAATGCAGGAGACCCAGGTTCAATCCCTGGGTTGGGAAGATTCCCCTGGAGAAGGAAATGGAAACCCACTCCAGTATTCTTGCCTGGAGAATCCCATGGATGGAGGAGCCTGGTGGCCTACAGTCCACGGGTCGCAAAGAGTCAGACACGACTGAGCGACTTCACTCACTCACTCATATATAGACATATATACACATATATACTATATTGAAAAATTAGGTACATATACTGTGATTTACTAGAGCCATTTCCATATAATACTGTCAAGTATTTTAATTCCTTAGTAAATGGTGGTTATATGTTTATTTTAATTGATATTTATGATTGAGCACGCCAAAAGCTCTGATGAGTCACACTGCCATTAGAAATGTAGTAGACATTCCTCACATTCCCATCAGTTCAGTTCAGTTCAGTTCAATTCAATTGCTCAGTCGAGTGTGACTCTTTGCGACCCCATGAATCCCAGCATGCCAGGCCTCCCTGTCCATCACCAACTCGTGTAATCTACTCGAACTCATGTCCTTTGAGTCAATGATGCCATCCAGCCATCCCATCCTCTGTCGTCCCCTTCTCCTCCTGCCCTCAATCTCTTCCAGCATCAGGGTCTTTTCCAGTGAGTCAACCCTTCACATCAGGTGGCCAAAGTATTGCGGTTTCAGTTTCAGCATCACTCCTTCCAATGAACACCCAGGACTGATTTCCTTTAGGATGGACTGATTGGATCTCCTTGCAGTCCAAGGGACTCTCAAGTGTCTTCTCCAACAGCACAGTTCAAAAGCATCAATTCTTCGGTGCTCAGCTTTCTTCACAGTCCAACCGTCATATCCATACATAACCACTGGAAAAACCATAACCTTGACTAGACAGTCTTTTGTTGGCAAAGTAATGTCTCTGCTTTTCAATATAATATCTGGGTTGGTCATAACTTTCCTTCCAAGAAGTAACTGTTTTTATTTTCATGGCTGCAATCACCACCTGAAATGATTTTGGAGACCAAATAAATAAATAAACTCTAACAAGGTTTCCACTATTTCCCCATCTATTTCCCATGAAGTGATGGGACCAGATGCCATGATCTTAGTTTTCTGAATCTTGAGCTTTAAGCCAACTTTTCACTCTCCTCTTTCACTTTCATCAAGAGGCTTTTTAGTTTCTCTTCACTTTCTGCCATAAGGGTGGTGTCATCTACATATCTGAGGTTACTGAGATTTCTCCCAGCAATCTTGATTCCAGCTGGTGCTTCGTCCAGTCCAGCATTTCTCATGATGTATTCTGCATAGAAGTTAAATAAGCAGGGTGACAATATACAGCCTTGACGTACTCCTTTTCCTATTTGGAACCAGTCTGTTGTTCCATGTCCAGTTCTAACTGTTGCTTCCTGACCTGCATATAGGTTTCTCAAGAGGCAGGTCAGGTGCTCTGGTATTACCATCTCTTTCAGAATTTCCAGTTTATTGTGATCCAGATGCTCAAAGGGTTTGGCATAGTCAATAAAGCAGAAATAGAGGTTTTTCTGAAACTCCTTGCGTTTTTGACGATCCAGTGGATGTTGGCAATTTGATCTCTGGTTCCTCTGCCTTTTCTAAAACCACCTTGAACATCTGGAAGTTCACAGTTCAGGTACTGCTGAAGCCTGGCTTGGAGAATTTTGAGCATTACTTTACTAGCATGTGAGATGAGTGCAAATGTGTGGTAGTTTGAGCATTCTTTGGTATTGCCTTTCTTTGGGATTGGAATGAAAACTGACCATTTCCAGTCCAATGGCCACCACTGAGTTTTCCAAATTTGCTGGCATATTGAATGCAGCACTTTCTCAGTATCATCTTTTAGGATTTGAAATAGCTCAACTGGAATTCTATCACCTCCACTAGCTTTGTTCATAGTGATACTTTCTAAGGCCCACTTGATTTCACATTCCATGATGTCTGGCTCTAGGTGAGTGATCACACCATCGTGATTATCTGGGTCGTGGAGCTCTTTATTGCACAGTTCTTCTGTGTATTCCTGCCACATCTTCTTAATATCTTCTGCTTCTGTTAGGTCCATACCATTTATGTCCTTTATTGAGACCATCTTTGCATGAAATGTTCCCTTGGTATCTCTAATTTTCTTGACGAGATCTCTAGTCTTTCCCATTCTGTTGTTTTCCTCTATTTTTTTGCATTGATCGCTGAAGAAGGCTTTCTTATCTATCCTTGCTATTCTTTGGAACTCTGCATTCAGATGCTTATATCTTCCTTTTCCCCTATGCTTTTTGCTTCTCTTCTTTGCACAGCTATTTGTAAGACCTCCTCAGATAGCCATTTTGCTTTTTTGCATTTCTTTTCCATGGAGATGGTCTTGATCCCTGTCTCCTGTACAATCTCACTAACCTCAGTCCATAGTTCATCAGTCACTCTGTCTATCAGATCTAGTCCCTTAAATCTATTTCTCACTTCTACTGTATAATTATCAGGGATTTGATTTAGGCCATACCTGAATGGTCTAGTGGTTTTCCCTACTTTCTTCAATTTAAGTCTGAATTTGGCAATAAGGAGTTCATGATCTGAGCTACAGTCTGCTCCAGGTCTTGTTTTTACTGACTGTATAGAGCCTCTCCATCTTTGGCTGCAAGGAATATAATCAATCTGATTTCGGTGTTGACCATCTGGTGATGTCCATGTGTAGAGTCTTTTGTGTTGTTGAAAGAGGATGTTTGTTATGACTAGTGCAATCTCTTGGCAAAACTCTATTAGCCTTTGTCCTGCTTCATTCCGTACTTCATGGTCAAATTTGCCTGTTACTCCAGGTATTTCTTGACTTTCTACTTTTGCATTACAGTCCCCTATAATGAAAAGGACATCTTTTTTGGGTGTTAGTTCTAAAAGATCTTGTAGGTCTTCATAGAACTGTTCAACTTCAGCTTCTTCAGTATTACTGGTTGGGGCATAGACTTGGATTACTGTGATATTGAATGGTTGGCCTTGGAAATGAATAGAGATCATTCTTTCGTTTTTGAGATTGCATCTAGGTATTGCATTTCGGACTCTTTTGTTGACCATGATGGCTACTCCATTTCTTCTGAGGGATTCCTTTCTACAGTAGTAGATATAATGGTCATCTGAGTTAAATTCACCCATTCCAGTCCACTTTAGTTCGCTGATTCCTAGAATGTCAACGTTCACTCTTGCCATCTCCTGTTTGACCACTTCCAATTTGCCTTGATTCATGGACCTGACATTCCAAGTTCCTATGCAATATTGTTCTTTACAGCATCAGACCTTGCTTCTATCACCAGTCACATCCACAGCTGGGTATTGTTTTTGCTTTGCCTCCATCCCTTCATTCTTTCTTGAGTTATTTATCTATTGATCTCCAATACCATATTGAGCACCTAGTAACCCGGGATATTCCCCTTTCAGTATCTTATCATTTTGCGTTTTCATACTGTTCATGGGGTTTCAAGGCAAGAATACTGAAGTGGTTTGCCATTCCCTTCTCCAGTAGACCACATCTGTCAGAC
Source organism: Redunca redunca (assembly GCA_006410935.1). Classification (NCBI taxonomy): domain Eukaryota; kingdom Metazoa; phylum Chordata; class Mammalia; order Artiodactyla; family Bovidae; genus Redunca; species Redunca redunca. Next base: position 150,398 of record SJYQ01003753.1, read on the forward strand.
CTCTCCACCATACACTGCAAGCCTTAGTTTCTTTGAGTTAGACAGGCTGTGGTCTGTGTGATCAGATTGGCTAGTTTTCTGTGATTATGGTTTCAGTGTGTCTGCCCTATCAAGCAGTGGGTTTTATAAATTTTAAAATATTTGTCAGTCTGAGAATTTGAAACAAAAGCTAATTGCTACCTTATTGGTATTTCCTGGATTAAAATTGAGACTGAGCATTTTTCAAGTTTTAAGAATTAACATCTGTACCTCTGTGAATTATCTGTTCATAACTATGTTATTTTTCTTTGGGATTGTCCTTTCCTTAACAATTAAAAAAATATTACCTAGTCCTCAAATGCATGTCAAATATTTTTCAAACTAATACTTTTAAATTTTACTTTTGATTTAAATATTTTTCATTACATGTAGTCAAATTTCTCTAAATATGTAAGGGAGTATCCTAAATCAACTAATATATTTCATAAGATAGCTAGTTGTAACACATGGCAAATTGACTAAAAATATTCTTTGTTGTTGAAATGCCACTTTTTCATGTATTAAACAGGGATATGAATATGTGTATCTCCCATATATTAAATTTCACTGTCTACTTGATCTGTTCCAGTATTCTATTGAAATACATTGATATATAGTTTCATTCCTTGTAATAGAAAGGCCTTTTCCTATTTTTCCTTCTTATCATATTCTCAGCTGCACTCAAAAATCAAGTTTTCATGTATAGTTTTGTGGAACTTCATACAATTCCCCCATGCCTTTTTCTGCCAAAATATCACTACTGAATTTTAATTAGAACCATATTCTTATTTGTATGTTGAATTTGTGATATTTAATGGAAATTAAGCTATACTTTATCCTTGATTTTCATAGAAATAATATATAAGTAAACAAAAATTCACAGTTACAAACTATATTTGCTGCTGGGTGTTTACTTAAAGCATTTTTTCTACTTCATTTAAAGGACTTAACTCTCTATTTAGTTTTTTCTTCCTGCTCAGCTACTTACCAAGTGCTATTTCTAAGTTTATTAATTTAAAAAAATTGTTCTTGCTTAACTAGTTGATTTAGGAAATCTGTTGATAGGATATATAGATCGAATCCTTGATGAGAACTGTATCTTCCTGGAACAAGCTTTAATTGTACACATAACACTTTACCAAACAGTAGATTGTTCTATTTTACAATTCTCTAAAGTTATACATCTCTAGAAATAAATTTATATCTAACTTTTTCTTATATTTTCCTCATTCTAAGGCTTAAGCTTTTATGACCTAGAAATCATGTTGCAGTTGTTTGCTCCTTAAAGGTTAAATCGCCCTTGGTTGCAAACACCTTATCCTGGTGTCTATGATAAAATTTTAAAAAGAGCAAAAATTGTGTCTATTTTGCTTCTTTCAATATCACTAGAGATATACAGGGAGCATTTCTTCATATGCTAAGTACTTTAACTCATTAGTTATTTACAGTAATTCTCTAAGGTTGAGTAAGCATTACTTCAGATGGGAAGATAACATTTTAAAAGGTTAAAAATTCACCATTGACCATGAGAGTCTCAAGATGGTTGAGGCATGATTTCAACCCAAGATGCCTGACTCTAAGATGCATGATTTAAAATTCTGAGCCTTTAAAATTTTTTTTCTGCACATGCATTCATATTTATGACAGTTATTAATTCCCATATGCTTTCTGAAGACATAAGTTCTCTGAACTTCCACATTTGTTCCCAATACACTCCTCCCATAAGTTTAAAATTTAGCACATGCTATTATTTTAATATATCCTTGATTTAAAAAAAAATTAAAAATAAAAAAATAACCTTAAGCACTGAAAATTCAGCCTTGCTTTTATAATTTTGAATTAACCAGGAATCCATCCACTCATGGAAGTGTGCTTTGGGGGAAAACAGGCTGAAGCTCCAGTACTTTGGCCACCTGTCATGAAGAACTGACTCATTGGAAAAGACCATGATGCTGGAAAAGACTGAGGACAAGAGGAGAAGGGGACGACAGAGGATGAGATGGTTAGATGGCTTCACCAACTCAATGAACATGAGTTTGGGTAAACTCTGGGAGTTGGTGATGGACAGGGAAGCCTGGCATACTGCAGTCTGTGGAGTCATAAAGAGTCGGACACGACTGAGGGACTGAACTAAACTGAGGTTTATAACACTGAGGATCATATGCTCATTTAATAAATCTTTGAAATAACTTAAGTTGATTAACAATACAAAGAAACTAAAGATTATTAGATGAGATTGGGCTAGGAGAACTATAAGTTGAATTCAGAGAAATCTTTCTAGCAATCTTTCTATTATTCTGAGGAAAGATTTTGAAAATTAGATACCCAAAGAATAATGGTGAAAAAAAAATATGAGTGAGAATAATAGAATAGATATGTCTCAAATAGCTTTCTTTCTTAGATGAATAGATATATTTTATCAGATATTCATATCAGTTCATAATTATGCAGAAAGTTCTTTATNTCATTCTATTAAAAATGTTGTCGGATTATTTATTTATGACATTATAGACTCCTGGATATTTACTCTGAGTCATACTGCATTAAATTTATATTCAAATGGATTAGGGAAGCATTGTATTCAAGAATTTGTAGTTCTTTTCTATAATCATTTATTTTAGAATATAAATTTTTCTCAGAAGTATCACCATCAAGCTTGCTTGTCTATACTTTTGTAATATAACAACTACTCTTTGAGCAGTTCCTTAGGTTTTTGTCAGATTACTGATTTCAACCAGTATCATAGGGTTTCTTGGTCTTCTCCCTACTTTATAAAACTCTTTTCTTCAAGAACTGGCTTTTATTATCCACAAGACATATACTAATATGTTCACATATAGAATTCACATGCCCTGGAAAATGGGTCCCATTTCATTAGACAGTGGAGAAATTTATGCCACATGCTATGGAAAGAAATAGAGCAATGTCCTGGTAATGATGATAACAAAATCAGTGGCTAGTAGCTGAGTGTGATACCAACAGTCATGAACAGTTTTACACATCAGAGAAAGACAGAATCAAAGAGCACACTATTCACCCCACTGACATCCAAGGTTTTCACTGCTGAGGCTATACTCTATGAATGGCAATGTCAGAAACGATATTGCCAGAAAAATAGACTTTACTAAAATAGTCCAGCCAAGTCAGTAAACCACTACCACCAAGTTCCAGCAGTGCAGGGTCAATTGGTATCCAAATTTGCTGTAATGTATTATCTAAAATACCACTTTTCAACAAAAAAAATCATAAGACATTCAAAGAAATAGGAAAATGTAATTGTCACACAGTCATTTCCATTTAACATTGCAATGTTGATTCTACTAGAGCAATTAGACAAAACAAATAAATGAAATACACCCAAATTGGAAAGAATTAGAACTATCTTTGCAAATAACATGATCTTATATGTAAAATATGCTAGGAAATCAGTTGAAAACAATATTTATGTGGATGTGCATGCGCACTCAGTAATGTCCAACTCTTTGTGACCCCATGAACTGTAGCCCAACAGGCTCCTCTGTCCATGAAATTTTCCAGGCAGTAATACTGGAGCAGGTTGCCATTTCCTTCTCCAGGAAATCTTCCCAACCCAGGGATCAAACCCACATCTTTTTGGTCTCTTACATTGGCAAGCTGATTCTTTACCAGCTGAGCCATCAGGGAAGCCCTAGCACAATACTACCAGACTAGAATCAATAAACAAGCTCATCAAGGTGTAAGTTTAAACTATTTTTTAAAAATCAATCAGCAATGAAATATCTACAAATAATTCCATTTATAATGGCATCAAAAATATAAAATACTTAAGAATAGATTTTTACGACCCAGGGATCCCAATACTGGCCATACACCCTAGGGAAATTAGAATTGAGAGAGATGCATATACCCCAATATTCACTGTAGCACTATTTACAATAGTTAGGATATGAGAGAAACCTAGATGCCCATTGACAGATAAACAGGTAAGGATATTGTGGTACATATACATAATTATTCAGTTATAAAAAGGAACACATGTGTCAGTTCTAACGAGGTGGACGAACCTGGAGCCTATTATACAGAGTGAAGTAAGTCAGAAAGGGAATCTAGAAAGACTGCACCAATGATCCTACATTCAGGGCAGCAAAGGAGACACAGATATAAAGAAAAGACTTTTGGACTCAGTGGGAGAAGGCAAAGGTAGGATGATATGAGGGAACAGCATTGAAACAAGTACATTATCATATGTAAAACAGATGACCAGTGAAAGTGTGATGCAAGAAGCAGGGCACCCAGAGCTGGTGCTATGCAACAATCCAGAGGGAGAGGGAGAGGGTGGAAGGGAGGACTAGGAGGCAGGGGACACATGTATGCCTGTGGCTGATTCATTTTGATGTATGGCAAAAACCATCACAATACTGTAAAGTTAGTTATCCTCCAATCAAAATAAGTTAATAAAAATAAATAAATTTAAAACTTGTATTCTAAAAACTCTAAAACACTGTTGAAAGAAATTTAAAATGCTATAATAAATGGAAAACATCTATGCTCATGGACTAGAAGATTTAACATTGTTAAGATAGCAACATTCCTTAAATTAATTAATTTGTGGACTCAACACAATGCACAACAAGCACGGATGACACTTTATTTTTTTTAACAGATACTAGAAAAACTGATTGTAAAAATTATAAGGAAAATGAAGGAACCTATAATAACCAAAATAATCTTGAAAAAGAAATTGAAGGAATCATACTTTCAAATTTCAAAACTTAGTATAGAACTGCAAGAATCAAGACCGTGTGGTACTTGCATAAGGATAAACATATAGATCAATTAACTAAAATTAAGAGTCCAGAAAGACTGATATATTTATGGCCAATTGATTTTGAACTAGAGTGCCAAGGCAATTTAATGTGTAAAGAATAGTCTTTTCAAGAATTGATATGGGAACAACTGGACATCTACATGTAAAGCAATAGAATCAGACCCTTTCTTTACATAACTCTCAAATATATTTAAAGGCTAATAAATTCTAAATAAAAATCTAGAATCTAAATTGTAATACTAAAAAAAAATAGAGAAACAAATAGGTGTAAATCTTCATGACCTTGGGATAAGCAATAGTTTCTTACTTATGACATCAAATGTAAAAGTAAAAAATAATCAAGTGACTTAACAAAATTAAAGTGTTCCATGTTGTAAACAACAACCTAATAAAGTAAAAACATAGAAGTGACGTCACTAAGACAATGACAAAGGTCATTTTTAACACTGCTCCCCATTCACAAGAAGAACAAGTAACAACTAGTTATGGACAAGACACTATTGAGAGATTCTTAGAACACGAGGTTGAGGCTGAAACACCCTCTGTACCACAGAGACCAAGACAGACCACATTTGAAGGGAAGAGGAGTGACTACATTGCCCCTCCCACAGTCCAATGCAGTACTACTCCAAGAGGTCTCCCCTGAGCCTATGGTTTCTCCAGTGTTAAAAGAGAGCCCTAGGTGGATAGACAGCTTGCTCAGGGTTGTGAGTCACTTCCTGACAGCCCCCTACACCAGTCATCTCCATTAGGATGCAGAGAATCTACAGGACTTGACCACGGGGATCTGGTTGCAGCAATCAGCACTCAGGTCCTGGCAGAAAGAATTCCTACCTGCAGCACCCAAGCAGTAGTCAGACTAATGCTCTGCTGTCCTACAGAACTGCATTGTGGCAGTCTGACCAGAGAACTCAGCACTGTGCAGGTCTGCCTGATTCTGGTCCTCAAACAAAGTCTTTTTGGACACAGAACCTGGTCTGTCCCTGCCAGTTAGGGGGGCTGAGTCATCTGTGTAAACAGTTCAATTGTAGCTCCTGGTTGTTCCCAAGCAGAAAATCTGATCAGAAAAATCTCAGAGGCTTCTTAGAGCTGGACCCCCAACCCATCTAGACAGAGGTACTCAGACACAGATCTGCCCACTGTTAGGTGAAGCACCCAGCCCTACTCAACTGGAAAGCCTGGTCAGAATACCTGGAAAGCTGTGTAGCCCACTAACTATCAAGCAGAGAGACCAACAGGCAGAGTGGGTAGTCTACAGAGCAAACAGAATGGTCCCTTCAGGCAGGGAACTTGGGGCACACATTGGGCTGAGTTAAGATTGCTAACAAAGAGCCTTGCCTGCCTTGAAGCTGCTCCTCCCCCTGTTCTCAGGCAGGAAAACCAATTCATTGTCCTGCCCAATGCTGAATACAGCCTTCAACTGCCCAGCCAGGGAACCTAAACAGAGTAGACAAGTAGCTGTGGGAATTCCATAGGGAACCCAGCCTGTGGCCTTCCTCATCTGCAGAGTAAAACCAGGGGCCTCATCTGATGAGAAAATTCAGTGTATAGTCTTATATGATTCAGGTCCCAAAACAATGAACTGTACCACCAGGACAAAGAAGCTAGTTCATTGCCCCACCAGCAGTTGAACATAATACCTAGTCCTGACTGTCTAGTAAGTCTGACCAGAGAACACAAGCAACTTGACAACCCATCTTAAAACCTTTCTTGGACAGGGAATAAACTAGCAGTTTTATCTAACTCTTCTCAGCCAGCAGCAATCAGCCTGTCAACTCGCTGCACTACTTACAATAGCCAAGACATGGAAGCAACCTAAATATCCATCAACAGATGAGTGGATAAAGAGGGTATGATAGAAATATTCAATGGGGAGAAAAAAGTCGGCCTAAAAAGAATGAAATAATACCATTTGCAGCAACATGGATGGAGCTAGAGATTATCATACTAGTGAAGTAAGTCAGAGAAAACAAATATGATATGATGTTGTTTATATGTCGAATCTAAAGAAGGGGTATAAGTGAACTTACCTACAGAACAGAAATAGAGTTACAGATATAGAAAACAAACTTAAGTTACCAGAGAGAAAATGGGGGGATAAATTGGAAGACTGGGGTTGACATATACACTCTACTATATATAAAATAGATAACTAATAAGGATCTACTGTATAGCACAGGGTACTATATACTCTGCAATGGCCTATATGGAAAAATAATTTTTAAAAGAGTAGATATATGTATATAAGCGATTCACTTTGTTGTACACCTGAAACTAACAACACATAAATCAACTTTACTCCAATAAACATTGTATTTCATAAAAGCTTGAACAGGCACCTTGCCCAATATGGACTCTGATAGCAAGCCCCTTCTTCCCAAAGATACTACTATCAAAGACTTCTAGAAACCCATCTGAGCTGACTGGTTAAGAACTATCTTTGTTGAAGCAATCCTGTAAAGTTTGGAAGAGGAGACTGTTTACTGAAACCAACTTAAGGGATAAAAGATTATGAAAAATCAGGTAAACATGGCATCACCAATTAAGCTTCAATAACTAACCATGAAGAAATAGAAATCTATACACTATCAAAGAATTAAGAATAATCCCTTTAAATAAATTTTGGTCATCTATAAGAATACATAAGATAGACAACTGAAAAAAATTAGGGAAATAATGCATAAACAAAATGAGAAGTTCAACAAAGAAATAGAAGTCAAAAAAAGGCAAACCCCAGAGCTGAAAACTACAGTGACTGAACTCAAGATTTCAATATAGAGCTTCCAAAAACATATTCAACCATGCAAATATAGAATTAATGACCTAGAACACTAAATAATTTGAAATTATTTAGTCAGAGGAGATAAAAGGAAAAAAGAATAATAATAATAAAAAAAAAAAGATTGAAAAAAACCCTGTGAGATTTGCTGTGCAAAATCAAAAGAAACAATGTCTACATTAATGGAATTCCAGAGGAGGAAAATATAGAAGAAAGGACAAACTATATATTTAAAGCAGTAGTGGTGGACAACTTCCCAAACTTGGGGAAAGAAACAGATCTCCAAGTCATGAGGTCCAAAAGTCCCAAATAAATTGAACACAAATAGGGCTGCCCTGAAACACTATCAAATGAAAAGGATAACACAACATACCAAAGCATATGGATACAGCAAAAACTGTTCTAAAGAAACTAAAGGCCTACATTAAAAAATAAAAAGAAGACCTCAAAGAAGCTAAATCCATGCCATAAGAAACTAGAAAAATATAAATAAAATGAGGCCAAAATGAAGAAATATAATAACTAAGATTAGAGCACAAATGAAATAAAAAAAAAAAAAATTAACAAAACAGTTTGATTTACAAAAGATAAGCAAAACTGACAAACCTTTAATTAGCCTAAATAGGAAGAAAGAGAAAGAAACTAAGTCAACAAAATTATAAATAAAAAATCAAACATTAAAACTGATACCACAGATACACAAAGTATCATAAGAAGCTGTTAAGACAACTATAGTCCAACAAATGGTACAGGCTAAATAGAAAGAAAAAAAAAACCTCTTAGAAATATACAGCTTACATTGAATCAGGAAGAAATAGAAAGTCCAAACGGACCAATCATAAGTAAAGATTGATTCAGTAATAATCAAATATCTCTCAGTGAAAGAAAGACTAGGACTAAATTAATTAACTGAAGAATTTTACCAAACATTTAAAGAATTCACACCAATTCATTTCAAACTCTTCCAAAAAATTGAAGAAGATGAAATACTCCCAAACACATTTTATGAGGCTAGTGCTATTTGCCCTAACAGCAAAGGCAGAAAAAACTGCAAGAAAACTATAGGCCAATTAATTACCTTTCATGAATATAAATGCAAAAATTTTCAATAAAATGCTAAAAAAAAAAACCACCTGAATTCAAGAACACATCCAAAAGGTTATTTACCATGATCAATTGGGATTTCTCTCAGTGATGGTTCAACATATGCAATCCAACATGGTACATCATCTTAACAGAACGAAAGAAAGAAATATATCCTCTCAATAGATGCAGAAAAAGCATTTTACAAAATTCAAGATCTGTTTATGATAAACCTGTTAACAAATTATTTATAGAAGGAACACACCTTTATATAATAAAGGGGACGTAGGAATACTCATCAGTTCAGTTCAGTTGCTCAGTCGTGTCCGACTCTTTGCGACCCCGTGAATCGCAGCACGCCAGGCCTCCCTGTCAATCACCATCTCCCGGAGTTCACTCAGACTCACGTCCATCATGTCCGTGATGCCATCCAGCCATCTCATCCTGGGTCGTCCCCTTCTTCTCCTGCCCCCAATTCCTCCCAGCATCAGAGTCTTTTCCAATGAATCAACTCTTCGCATCAGGTGTCCAAAGTACTGGAATTTCAGCTTCAGCATCATTCCCTCCAAAGAAATCCCAGGGTTGATCTCCTTCAGAATGGACTGGTTGGATCTCCTTGCAGTCCATGGGACTCTCAAGAATCTTCTCCAACACCACAGTTCGAGAGCATCAATTTTTCGGCACTCAGCCTTCTTCACAGTCTAACTCTCACATCCATACATGACCACAGGAAAAACCATAGCCTTGACTAGATGGACCTTAGTCGGCAAAGTAATGTCTCTGCTTTTGAATATGCTATCTAGGTTGGTCATAACTTTTCTTCCAAGGAGTAAGCATCTTTTAATTTCATGGCTGCAGTCACCATCTGTAGTGATTTTGGAGCCTCAAAAAATAAAGTCTGACACTCTTTGTACCGTTTCCCCATCTATTTCCCATGAAATGATAGGACCGGATGCCATGATCTTTGTTTTCTGAATGTTGAGCTTCAAGCCAACTTTTTCACTCTCCTCTTTCACTTTCATCAAGAGGCCCTTTAGCTCCTCTTCACTTTCTGCCATAAGGGTGGTGTCATCTGCATATCTGAGGTTATTGACATTTCCCCGGGCAATCTTGATTCCAGCTTGTGTTTCTTCCAGTCCAGTGTTTCTCATGATGTACTCTGCATATAAGTTAAATAAGCAGGGTGACAATATACAGCCTTGACGCACTCCTTTTCCTATTTGGAACCAGTCTGTTGTTCCAAGTCCAGTTCTAACTGTTGCTTCCTGACCTGCATATAGATTTCTCAAGGGGCAGGTCAGGTGGTCTAGTATTCCCATCTCTTTCAGAATTTTCCACAGTTGATTGTGATCCACACAGTCAAAGGCTTTGGCATAGTCAATAAAGCAGAAATAGATATTTTTCTGGAACTGTCTTGCTTTTTCCATGATCCAGCGGATGTTGGCAATTTTATCTCTGCTTCCTCTGCCTTTTCTAAAACCAGCTTGAACATCAGGGAGTTCACAGTTCATGTATTGCTGAAGCCTGCCTTGGAGAATTTTGAGCATTCCTTTACTAGAATGTGAGATGAGTGAAATTGTGTGGTAGTTTGAGCATTCTTTGGCATTGCCTTTCTTTGGAATTGGAATGAAAACTGACTCATAGCTGACATCATATTCAATGGTGAAAGGTTGAAGTCTTTCCAATAAGATCAAGAGTAAGACAAGAATCCCCACTATCACAGCCACTGTTCAACATGACATCAGAGTCCTAGACAGAACAATTAGGCCAGAAAATGAAAAGATATCCAAATTGGAAAGGAAGAAATAAAATTGTCTCTGTTTACAAATGGCCTGGTTTTACAGAGAGAAATCCTAAAGACTCCACCAAATATTTTAGATCTTGTCAAAAAATTGAAAAAGTTGAAGGATACAAACTAACATAGAAACCAGTAGTATTTCTATACACAACAGCAAACTATTTTGAAAGAAATTAGAGAAAATGATCTCACTTAGGATATCATCAAAACAATAAAATACGTGGGAATAAATACAATGAGAAGGTAAAATATCACTACACTGAAAACTACAAAACACTGAAGAAAGAAATCAAAGAAGATGTAAATATACAAAAAGGAATCCCAGGCTGTTACATTGGAAGAAATAATACAGTTAAAATGTCTTTACTGCCAAAAGCCATTTATGGCAAAAGCAATCATTATCAAGATTTCAATGTTATTTTTAACAGAAGTAGAATAAACAATCCTAAAAAATTTCTGGAACGAAAAATACCCTAAATAGCCAAAACAGTCTTCAGAATATAATCAGTCTGATTTTGGTATTGACCACGTGGTGATGTCCATGTGTAGAATCTTCTCTTGTGTTGTTGGAAGAGGGTATTTGTTATGAGCAGTGTGGTCTCTTGGCAAAACTCTGTTAGCCTTTGCCCTGCTTCATTTTTTACTTCAAGGTCAAATTAGCCTGTTACTCCAGCTATCTCTTGATTTCCAACTTTTGTATTCCAGTCCCCTATGATGAAAAGGACATCTTTTTTGGGTGTTAGTTCTAAAAGGTCTTGTAGGTCTTCACAGAACCATTCAACTTCAGTTTCTTCAGCATGACTGGTTGGGGCATAGACTTAGATTACTGTGATATTGAACGGTTTGCCTTGGAAACGAACAGAGCTCATTCTGTCATTTTTGAGATTGCATCCATGTTCTGCATTTTGGACTCTTTTGTTGACCATGATGGCTACTCCATTTCTTCTAAAGGATTCTTGCCCACAGTAGTAGATATAATGGCCATCTGAGTTAAATTCACCCATTCCAGTCCATTTTAGTTCACTGACTCCTAAAATGTCATTGTTCACTCTTGCCATCTCCTGTTTGACCACTTCCAATTTACCTTGATTCGTTCCAGGATTCTATGCAATATTGTTGTTTCCAGGATTGGACTTTATGCAATAGGTAATAAAAAATGAAATGCCAACACTTAACACCATGCTAAGTAATTTGAAAGGTCCAGAGGATAATGCAGAGAAGACAGAGAACAACTAGTGAAGGAGGAGGAAAACCAGAGGAGAAAAACCAGTGAGTATGCTTTGTTCTGTTTTTAAAATGATAATGTTATTATTCACCTAGAGCCAGACATCCTGGAATGTGAAGTCAAGTGGGCCTTAAGAATCATTACTATGAACAAAACTAGTCGATGTGATGGAGTTCCACTTGAGCTATTTCAAATCCTAAAAGATGATGCTGTGAAAGTGCTACACTCAATATGTCAGCGAATTTGAAAAACTCAACAGTGGCCACAGGACTGGAAAAGGTCAGTTTTCTTTTGAATCCCAAAGAAGGAAATGCGAAAGAATGTTCAAACTATCACACAATTGCACTCATCTCACATGCCAGCAAAGTAATACTCAAAATTTTCGAAGCCAGGCTGCAACAGCAAGTGAAGCATGAACTTCTAGATGTTCAAGCAGGATTTAGAAAAGCCAGAGGAACCAGAGATCAAATTGCCAACATTCACTGGATCACCGAAAAAGCAAGAGTTCTAGAAAAACTTCTACTTCTGCTTTATTAACTACACCAAAGCCTTTTTGTTGATCACAACAAACTGTGGAAAATTCTGAAAGAGATGGGAATACCAGACCACCTGACCTGCCTCCTGAGAAATCTGTATGCAGCTCAAGATGCAACAGTTAGAACTGGCCATGGAACAATAGACTGGTTCCAAATTGGGAAAGGAGTACGTCAAAGCTGTATATTGTCACCCTGCTTATTTAACTTATATGCAGTATATATCATTAGAAAGGCCAGGCTGGAAGAAACACAAGCTGGGATCAAGATTGCCGGGAGAAATATCAATATCCTCAGATATGCAGATGACACCACCCTTATGGTACAAAGTGAAGAAGAACTAAAGGGTCTCTTGATGAAAGTGAAAGAGGACAGTGAAAATATTGCATTAAAACTCAGCATTCAGAAAACTAAGATCATGGCATCTGGTCCCATCACTTCATGGCAAATAGGGAAACAGTGGAAATAGTGATAGACTTTTCTGGGCTCCAAAATCACTGCAGATGGTGACTGCAGCCATGATATTAAAAGATGGTTTCTCCTTGGAAGAAAAGCTATGATCAACATAGACAGCATATTAAAAAGCAGAGAAGGAGGGGCGACCCCAAGATGGTGGAGGAATAGCATGGGGAGACCACTTTCTCCCCAACAAATTCATCAAAAGATCATTTGAATGCTGTGCAACTTCCAGAAAATAGCTTCTGAATGCTGGTGGAGGACACCAGGCACCCAGAAAGGCAGCCCATTCCTTCAAAAGGTGGTGGGACAAAATATAAAATGCAAAAAGATTGAGATAAGAGTTAGGAGATAAGGGTAGGAGGCCTGTCCTGGGGAGGGAGTTGTGAAGAAGAACTTTCCAAACAGTAGGAAACTCTCTCACAGGCAGGAATGTGAGGAGTTTTGGAATCTCAGAGGGCAACACAACCGGTAGGAAAAAGAAAAAAACAAAACCCACAGAATATGTGCCTAACTGCATCTGCCAGTGGAGAAGTAGCGCAGCTGCTCGCATCCGCCACCAGCGAGTGGGAGCTGCACAGGGAGGCGTGAGCGGCATCATAGGTCCTCAGGGTAAGACCCAGGCCTGAATGCCCTGAGGACGATCTTAGGGAGCTAAGGTGAAATAGCAACCCAAAACTGTGGGATCGCTGGGAGAAAAAAAATAAATAAAAATAAAAAGGAGAGAAAGAACTTTCCCCCGAAAGGCTCTAACTCGCAGCCTGGTCCACTCACAGAACAAAGGATTGAGAAAATACCAAAGGCTACCTAGCTGGCTGCATACAGGCCCCTCCCCACTGCTGGAGGCAGAGAGGCCAGCAGGAAGCAGCCGGAGCTGAAAGGCAAGGAGCTGCTCTAATCTCGGCCCCAGGTATGGGCATCCTCCCCCAAACTGTAAGCAGGCTCCCAGTTGCTAACCACACGCTCCTGGGATCCTGGATGGTTTACATATGCCAGGAGGGTTGCAGCCTGAGATCAGCTCCCCAGAGAGACACAGGGCACACCTGGGATGGTGCTTTCATGGTGTACCCGGGAAACTGAGTGGTTAGTACTGGAGAGGTGATTAAGATGCACGGCCACCTGGGACAGTGTGCTCGCCAAGCACTTGGTTGACTGACCTGCTCAGACTTGGGAAAGGCACAAAATGCATATCCAACCGAGTCTGTACTGTTGCAGAGTACCTGAGAACCTGAACATGAGTGGCTTAGACCTGGTAAGTGCACAAAACGCAGGGCCCACTTTGGACAGTGCCCTGTAGAGCACCCCGGAGCCTGAGCAGTGTAGACCTGGAAAGCACACATCGCTGTGAGCTGGGGAAAACCCAGTGTGATCAATACACTACAAGCACTCTCCACACAAAATATTTGTTTGCAGTGTTCCTCCCTCCCAACAGCACAACTGAACAAATGACCTTAAATAAGTGACCACCTTCACCCCCTTGTGTCAGGATGGAAATTAGATGCTAAAGAGACTTGCAAACAGAGAAAGCCAAAATAAAGAAAAGGGAACAGTTCTGGAAGGGACAGGTGCAACAGATTAAAACTCTGTAGTAAACATTGACTCAGCATTGGAGGGGGCCTATAGACCTTGAGAATAAGTACAAGCTGGAATAAAGAACTATCTGAAACTGAACTGCCCCCACACTGCCCACAACAGCTGTAAAGAAATCCCTAGATATACTTTTACTATTATCACTTTATAAATTTTTTAAGTTCTTTATTACTCCTTTAATTTTCATTTTTATAACTTACTGTTACCTTGCAAAGACCCTACTTTTAAAGAAAATCACACACACACACATATATATATAATTTTGGTGATTGATTTTGTTTTGTATTTTTCATATTGTATTTTTGAGAGTATAACCTCTACTCTAGGTTTTTAATCTTTGCTTTTTGGTATTTGTTTTCAATTTTATACCTTTAAGAATTGAAACTTCAGTATCCAATTTCACTTAGGGGTATGATTACTGGCTTGATTGCTCTCTCCTCATTTTGACTCTACCATTACTTCCCCAGGTCACCTCTATCTCCTCCCTCCCCCTTCGCTTCTCTACTTAACTCTATGAATCTTGCGGGGTGTTTTAGGCTTTGGAGAACACTTAGGGAACTGATTACTGGCTATATTGATCTCTCCCTTTTTGACTCTTCCTCTTCTCCTCCTGACGACCTCTCTCTCCCTCCTCCCTCTTCTCTTCTCCATGTAACTCTGGGAACGTCTCTGGGTTTCCCTCACTGTGGACAATTGTTTCACCATTAACCTAGATATTGTACCACCTCTGTATAGATGGAAAAGTCTTAAGGCTACTGTAAGAATAAGATTGAAAGTCAGAGGCAAGAGGCTCAACTCCAAAATTTAAGAATATCAAAGAACTCCTGAACCCAGGGAAGATTAGTTGACAAAAGCTCATCCAAAAGCCTACATACCTACACTGAAACCAAGCTCCACCCAAGATCCAACAAGTTCCAGAGCAAGACATACCATGCTAATTCTCCAGCAAAGCAGGAACACAGCCCTGAGCATTAAAAGGCAGGCTACCCAAAGTCAAACCAAACCCATAGACACCCCAAAACTCACTACTGGACACTTCATGCACTCCAGAGAGAAAAGATCCAGATCCACCCACCAGAACACAGACACAAGCTCCCCTAACCAGGAAACCTTGACAAGCCACTAGTCCAACCCCACCCACAGGGAGAAACCTCCAAAATAAAGCAGAACCATAAACTTCCAGCACATAGAAAGGCCACCCCAAACACACCAACCTAAGCAAGATGAAAAGGCAGAGAAATATTAAGCAGGTAAAGGAATAAGATAAACGCCCACCAAACAAAACAAAAGAGGTGGCGACAGGGAGTCTACCTGAAAAAGAATTTAGAATAAAGATAGTAAAGATGATCCAAAGTCTTGAAAACAAAATGGAGTTACAGATAAATTAGAGAAAAGGATTAAGAAAGTGCAGGAAATGTTTAACAAGGACCTAGAAGAAATAAAGAAGAGTCAATCAATAAAAAATAATGCAATAACTGAGACCAAAAGCAGTCTGCAAGGAACCAACAGTAGAATAACTGAGGCAGAAGATAGGATAAGTGACATGAAAGATAGAATGACGGAAGTAAGTGAAGCAGAGAGGAAAAAAGAAAAAAGAATTAAAAGAAATGAGGACAACCTCAAAGATCTCGGGACAATGTTAAACGCCCCAACGTTTGAATCATAGGAGTCCCAGAAGAAGAAGACAAAAAGAAAGGGTATGAGAAAATACTTGAGGAGATAATAGTTGAAAACTTCCCTAAAATGGGGAAGGAAATAGCCACCCAAGTCCAAGAAACCCAGAGAGTCCCAGACAGGATAAACCCAAGGCGAAACACCCCAAGACACATATTAATCAATCTAACAAACTTCAAGCACAAAGAGCAAATATTAAAAGCATCAAGGGAAAAGTAACAAATAACACACAAGGGGATCCTCATAAGGATAACAGCTGATCTTTGGACAGAAACTCTTCATGCCAGAAGGGAATGGCAGGACATACTCAACGTGATGAAAGAGAAAAGGCTACAACCCAGGTTACTATACCCAGCAAGAATTTCATTCAAATATGAAGAAGAAAAAGCTTTACAGACAAGCAAAAGCTGAGAGAATTCAGCACCACCAAACCAGGTCTTCAACACATGCTAAAGGATCTTCTTTAGACAGGAAACACAGAAAAGCTTTATAAACTCAAGCCTCCCCCCCACCCCAAAAAAAAGCAAATGGCAATGAGATCATACTTCTCAGTAATCAGCTTAAATGTAAATAGGCCAAATGGCCCAGCCAAAAGACAAAGATTGGCTGAATGGATTAAAAAAAAAAAAAAGATCTTTATATGTGCTGTCTACAAGAGACCCACCTCAAAACAAGGGACACATACAGACTGAAAGTGAAGGGCTGGAAAAAGATATTTCATGAAAATGGAGACCAAAGGAAAGCAGGAGTAGCAATACTCATATCACATAAAATAGTCTTTGAAATAAAGGCCATGAAAAGAGACAAAGAAGGACACTACATAATGATCAAAGTATCGATCTAAGGAGAAGATATAAAAATTATAAATACATATGCACCCAACATAGGAGCACCTCAATATGTAAGGCAAATGCTAACAAGCATGAAAGAGGAAATTAACAGTAACATATTAATAGTGGGAAATTTTAATATCCCACTCACACCTATGGATAGATCAACCAAACAGAAAATTAGCAAGGAAATACAAACTTTAAATGACACAATGGACCAGTTAGACCTAATTGATATCTATAAGACATTTCACCCCAAAACAGTGAATTTCACCTCCTTCGCAGTACACATGGAACATTCACCAGTATAGAACATATCCTGGGACATAAATCTAGCCTTAGTAAGTTCAAAAAATTGAAATCATTTCAAGCATCTTTTCTGATCACAATGCAGTAAGATTAGATGTCAACCACAGGGAAAAAAACTATTAAAAATACAAACATATGGAGACTAAATAACACACTTCTGAATAACAATCAAATAACAACAAATCACAGAAGAAATAAAAAAAGAAATCAAAACATGTGTAGAAACGAATGAAATGAAAACACAACAACCCAAAACCTATAAGATTCAGTAAAAGCAGTGCTAAGGGGAAGGTTCATAGCATTACAAGAATACCTCAAGAAAGAAGAGAAAAATTAAATAACCTAACTTTACACCTAAAGCGTCTAGAAAAGGAAGAAATGAAGAACCCCAGGGTAAGTAGAAGGAATGAAATCATTATAATTAGGGAAGAAATAAATGCAAAAGAAACAAAGGAGACCATAGCCAAAATCAATAAGACAAATAAAATAGACAAACCATTAGCCAAACTCATCAGGAAAAAAAGGGAGAAGAATCAAATCAACAAAATTAGAAACAAAAATGGAGAAATCAAAACAGACAACACAGAAATACAAAGGGTCATAAGAGACTACTATCAGCAATTATATGACAATAAAATGGACAACTTGAAAGAAAAAGATGAATTCTTAGAAAAGTATCACCTTCCAAAACTGGACGAGGAAGAAATAGAAAATCTTAACAGACCCATCACAAGCATGGAAATAGAAACTGTAATCAAAAATCTTCCAATAAACAAAAGCCCAGTACCAGATGACCTCACAGGCGAATTCTACCAAAAATTTAGAGAAGAGCTAACACCTATCCTACTCAAACTCCTCCAGAAAATTACAGAGGAAGGTAAACTCCCAAACTCATTCTATGACACCACCATCACCCTAGTACAAAACCAGACAGAGATGCCACAAAAAAAGAAAACTACAGGCCAACATCACTAATGAACATGGATGCAAAAAATCCTCAACAAAATTCTAGCAAACAGAATCCAACAACATATTAAAAAGATCATACATCATGACCAAGTGGGCTTTATCCCAGGGAAGAAAGGATTCTTCAGTATTCATGAATCAATCAATGTGATACACTGCATTAACATATGTAAGGTTTAAAACCATATGATTATCTCAATAGATGCAGAGAAAGCCTTTGACAAAATTTAACACCCATTTATGGTTAAAAAAAACCTCTTCAGAAAGCAAGCATAGAAGGCACATACCTCAACATAACTAAAGCCATACATGATAAACCCACAGCAAACACTATCTTCAGTGGCAAAAAATTGAAAGCATTTCCCCTAAAGTCAGGAACAAGACAAGGGAGCCTACTGTCACCACTATTATTCAACATACTTTTGGAAGTTTTAGCCACAGCAACCAGAGAAGAAAAAGAAATAAATGGAATGGAGACTGGCAAAGGAGAAGCAAAACTCTCAGTGTTTGCAGATATGATTCTCTACATAGAAAACCCTAAAGACTCCACCAGAAGATTACTAGTGCTAATCAATGAATATAGTAAGGTTGTAGGATATAAAATTACTACACAGAAATCCCTTGCATTTATATACACTAACAATGAGAAAACAGAAAGAGAAATTAAGGGGAAAATTCCATTCACCATTGCAATGAAAAGAATAAAATACTTAGGAATA